>PISX010002697.1:0-153553 GCA_004024625.1 Mellivora capensis
TGAAGTAGTTTATTTTTACCAAATGTTAGGCATCTGGTTCTTGTTTACTTCAGTTTGCAAAGGACCCCTCCTGCTTGATTCTCTCGCTGTAGTGTGTGTCTTAGCCCCCAGAGGCATTTGAGTTTGTGGTCTTTGTTTCAGAGTTACCAGGAAGTAGGCAGTACTTTCCCGGCCACGTAGAACGTCAGAATTAAGTAGAGGGCTACTTACAGTTAAGTGAGATAATATCACAGAACCACTTTAAAAATTTAAAGGTATCTTTTCTGTGTCCTCTAGGAGACTATAATCTCAACATTTTAAAAAGCATTTTTAATTACATGTTCAGAAGTTTTCATTATTCTTATTAATAGTCTCAGGGTGGACATGATCACAGTCATCAACACGCGCATGGGCATGCTCACGGACATGAAGCTAAGAAGTTTTTGGAAGAGTACGATGCTGTATTGAAAGGACTGGTTGCTCTAGGAGGCATTTACTTGTTATTTATCATTGAACACTGCATTAGAATGTTTAAGCACTACAAACAGCAAAGAGTAAGTATGTTTTTAATGGCTTCTTCCATTTTCTGAGATAGAAAACTTAACAAAAAGTATCATTTTCTGGCCACATGCTAAATTGTGATGTTGGTATGTATTAAAGGAAACGTGGACATTGATCTTAGCTGTTTTGGTCATTATGTTTGTCATTTGTAACCCAGATAGAGCAGTCTCGGTTTTAGTTACTTTGTTGGATTTTTTTCTAGCTGACTTAAATAGGATAGAAAAAGCTGTTGGCCAATTTCTGCTTATTGCAATAAAAACCAAAAATGTATAAATAGAAACAAGTCTCATTGGTCCACGTAGGCCCTATTTTCAAGTATAAGTGGCTTTCACTGTCCTGTCTTTCAACGAAAATGTTTTCACACAACACATTTCTTTATCAGAAATGCTAATGGCCGAAGCAGTAGAGGATTTAGATCCGGGGGCTTTGTAGGAAGGAAGTAGGATGAAGTGAAGGGAGCAGTGGTGAGGAACCTATCGGGAGATGACATTAGACTGTTGATTAAATGCCCTGCTTGTCATGAGCTGTGTTTCGTGGCACATTTGTGAGTGAGTGTAAGATAAATACCGAAAATAATTCCCCCCCTAAGTAATTTCAGGACTACTACCACCGGCCTTCCCTTTTCACAGCAGTTCACGTCTGTTTCTAAAGCTCTGTCTTGAGTACTTCTCAGTAACACGTTTGTGATACTAGTGCTGACTATCTTCAGTGCACTCTGCTTAAGAGGAACAGTATGTTGTCTAGAGGACGTTTTTAAAAAGCTTAGACAAAAAAGAGAAAATTCTTAAATTTTGCTGGTTTACTGCAAATACTAAAAAAAAACCCCACCTTTTCCTCAAGAACAAAGGATAGTCATGATCATAATATGTATACAGACCACTCTTAAAATACAACCTTTATGTTATTTTTATGGATGTATTTTGTTTGTATATGTACATGTTTTTTCTCTTTGAGATAAACTATTGTTAGAACCGAGCTCCACACTGGGGTTCGGGGGAGTGATTCTGATTCTTGCCCAGGCGCAGACTGCAGCTTGACGACTCTGACTCATTTATCATGATTTCCAGTCGCTAGCTGAGTCTGTGGGAAATAAACCCTACTTCTTAGATACATTTTCATATCATGTTCTGAAGAATATATTTAATTTTAACCGGCACGTTTTAGTCTGGACATCATCATAGTTCATTGCCTCCAAAGAAAGGGTGATCAAGATGATGTGCCAATAAATTATTATCTAAGGAATGGTGAAAGGACCTGGGAAGGATCAAAGTGAAAGAAATCTAGTATCTGGTTTTTGAAGGTCATGGGGAAAGGTTGGGTGAAGAAGAGTATAATGTGGGAGGGATGCCAAGGTGAGAGTGGCAGCAGGAAATGAGTCAGAAGAGGAGCGATGGGAGCTTGAGTTTAGAGCCATGGCATAAGGAAAGGGGAAAGAGAAGCAGATTAAGAGGATTCTTTCAATGAGAGAATAAGAGTTGATCATTGCTGACCTAAGAAATGTAAGAATTTTAGGGTCCATTGCAAAGGATACAGAGAAGTTTTGGAATTACTGTGAAGCCCTGATTTTCTTCAGTTGTGTCAACCCGCTAACACTGAGGCAGCAAGCATTAATGTGTAATATGTACAAATTAGTAGAGTCTGCCTAACTTACAGATAAGTATAAAATGTAGTCTTATCATTTAAGCTTGGTCTCCTTTTGAATTTAAATTCGCTGGCAAAATTAAACAGGTTTGTTTTTGTAAGCCAGAATAGGAGAATAGAGTCCCCAGAGCTTGGTAGTTCTTTAGTAAATTTGAAATGGTGGGAAATCAGTAACTGAAGGGAGCACCTAAATCTAGTAGTAAGGAGTCCTTCAAGTGTGTCGAAGAAAGGGACCTGGGCAGGTAAATCCGTGCGTCTCTTTTATGATCAATGGGACGGTGAGTAACCAGAGATGAAAAAGTGTTTGGCATTTCTTGAAGAAAGGGAATTAGTGGTATTTGAACAGAATAGACATCTGACCATCTGTGTGGCAGAATCAGTTATTGGAAGGAAGCTTCCAGGGCATAAATTAAGTAATACATCAGATGTTGACTGGTTTCACCAGGTTGAGGCTTTGAGGGTAACGATTTGGCAAGTTTTTAGGACGGCAGACGATTGGAATCAAAGCAGTTAGACAGAATCCCAGCTAGTGTTCGCATTTTCTTAACACTTTTGCACTAGTGGTGGCTTTTTCTCCGCCCCTCCCTTTTCTTCCCCTTCTTCTTTCACTCACAACTGCTGTTTCTTTGCTTCTCTCTAGGTTGTCTCCATATTACTTTCTTCTAACAATTTTGTGTTTCCCCGGTTTCTGTTACTTACTGCTGTGAAGCAGAAAAACCCACAGCTTATTGGCTTATAACAATTATAAGTGATAATTTATTATTTCTCTTAATTCTGTGAGGAAATTAGGCAAGATTCACCGGGAAGTTCTTTTGCTGCACTTGGTATCAGCTAGAGTCGCTCACTTTACTCCCTTCAGCCTCAGCTGGCCTGGTTTGATCCGGACAGGGCGGGGGTGGAAGGTCCCCAGGTGGTCCGTGTCTCGTCGCGGTGCTCTGCCACATGACGTCTCGTCAGGGTCTGTCCTGAGTTTCCTCCTAGCGCAGTAGCTAGCTTCTAGCTTCCCTGAGCAAAAGCAGAAGGTGCCAGGCTTCTTGCACACTGGCCCCACAAGTAGCCCATCGTCACTTTCTTGCATCCTGTTGTTCAGAAGGCCACAGCTTATTTGCTCCCTTAAATCTACACAGATTGGAAATAGAAATGTAAGTGGGAAGAGGTGTCAGTGGTAGTCACATAGTCACACTGATGAAAGAAGAAAGACTACTGGAAGGTAGGAGAATCCAGACCTAAACGATGAAGGACAGTAATTAGGATTTATTAATAATTGAGGATAAATTAGATGAGAAAGAAAACTTTATTGCAAAACTGTGAAGAGTCAGTTATCGGTAGGTCGTTTTAATACATCGCCTCATTTAATCCTAAGAATCTGACATTTTTATTTTACAGATGAGTATTCTTATGCCCAAGTCTCACAGAAGTAAACTACAAATTTTGGGACTTTAATGCAAGGGTGACTCTGGCCATTATATCACATGTAGGGAAATGTAAGATTGCATTCAGTACAGTGGAATTCAAACTAAATTCAACTAAAGGAATAACCTTTAGTTTTTTCAGAACTTCCTTTTCCCATACACTATTAAATAAGGCAGATATTAACCGTATTTCACATTTCACTCAGGTGCGTGTAATAAGTTCTGTGTATCCCGTTCTATACTTTGGAGTAGATGAATTGCATCTTTTAGTTGAGTAATTGGGAAAAAGAAAAAATGACATATAAATTTAGTTGGCTATTTGATCTAGTTAGACCCTTTGATTCATTTCCAAAAACTTTTTCTCACTTTTTTCCTAAATAATTTATGAATAAAATGTTAGTACCAGTTATCCCCGTAGATGTTAGTAAGTAAATATTGTTGTTAATTGTGGCTGCAGATTTGATGCTAATACCAGATTCTTTTCAGGGAAAACAGAAGTGGTTTATGAAGCAGAACACAGAAGAATCAACTATTGGAAGGAAGCTTTCAGATCATAAGTTAAATAACACACCAGATGCTGACTGGCTTCAGCTCAAGCCTCTTGCCGGTAGGCAACAGTTCTGACTAAAGAGAAACTTTTAAAATATAAAAATTGAAATATTGCTTCTTAACTGTGCCAGTATTTGAAATATCTTGTTTCTGTGGCTTTCATAATACTAGTTTCTAACTTGTATTTTCTTAAATGTGTGTCTTGTGATTTTGTTAGTGTTTTATTTTAGCCTTATTTATACTGAAATGTGGGACTAACTAATTACATCACAGAGCAAGGAATGTATTGCACTTTTACAGGGAAAAAAAAGAATGAAACAAAAAGGTTTTGTAAGCAATATACTCGTGTTATTTTTAGATCTTGACAATGTAAAATCTCCATGCCCATCATATGTGATTGGTTTCATATGAAAGAGGGCGAGTGGTCTCCATATAAAAAAATCTCTGCTCATCCATTCATTCATCTTTTCTGTTGCCTGATAGATGTGATGAGGTAGCTTACAATTTTCAAGGAAACAAAAAGTTTTTTTAATCTAATGTCACCTTTTTTCTTAACCTGTGTTTCCATTGAGTATATGAATGATTTTCTGTAGAAAAGGGGCAGACGAGACTCTTAACTGTATTCCGCTCCAGAATACAATTTGAGAAGTAGTAGGCTCTTTGTCACATAATAAATAGCTTTTGAAAACTAGGGGAGAGGCCAACCTCAGTAAATAAACATGTTTATCAGATGTTGTTGTCTTCACTTACGTGGATTTCTGAACTTGCTTCTAGTACTGATCTTAGCAGCATTTTCCAGCAGGTGGAGCATTGGAAGGTGCCAGTTACTTAAATTCTGTTTTTGTTTTCTTGAGTGATAAGGGAATGTTAGAATGGGTAAACTTTAAGGTTCCTTCTTTCCCTGAAAAACTGTGGGTCCATCGTATTGTCCTGTAAATTCTGCAGTAACTTTCTCCCCTTTGATGTTCATGATGTGCTCGTTAAGTTTCAGTGTCTTCATGCTTCCCGTTCTTCTCCCTCTGCCTGCCACGGATCTCAGTCTCTCACTTACTTCATCTTTTGGACACTCAGAACCCCAGTTTGTTGTGTGTGCACATGTGTCTTTGTTTTATTTGCTCTTACACGTTTACTTGGGACTTGTAAAAGACATTCACTTAAGAAATGTATATTACACTACTATTCTGCCTGAGTTTAGCAAAGAAGCGTTCATTTAGGTGTTGATAAGCTATGTCCTCTGCTGTTATAAATATAGGAACTGATGACTCAGTCGTTTCTGAAGATCGACTCAATGAAACTGAACTGACAGATTTAGAAGGTCAACAGGAATCTCCTCCTAAAAATTATCTTTGTGTGGACGAGGAGAAAATCATGGACCATTCTCACAGTGATGGATTACATACCATTCACGAGCATGATCTCAACGCTGCTGCCCACAACCACCACGACGAGAGTAAAACTGTGCCGAGGAAACACAGCCATCAGTGGCACCACAAACATTCTCATCATTCTCATGGGCCCTGTCACTCTGGATCTGACCTGAAAGAAACAGGGATAGCTAATATAGCTTGGATGGTGATCATGGGGGATGGCATCCACAACTTCAGTGATGGGTTAGCAATTGGTAAGTGGCCTTAATCTTGGGTTATAATTTGTTGTTCTTTAAGACCGTTTTCCTTTGTCCACAGTTTCGATATTAATATTATGAATTACAGTACGTAAGATTAACTTTTGGAGGTTAACAAGTCCACTGTTATATATTACTCGGGTCATGTGATTTTTTTTTTTTTTTTCTTTTTTCCAGAGGCTGTGTTAAGGTTTTCAGTATAAGTTTATTTGGGGCATAGAGATTCATTTTACTGGGTTTTCCTTTGAACATATAAACAAATGTCTGTAATATACTACTTTAATAACATTCCAGGGCATAATCACAATATGAATGGTGATTTAACATTTTATTTTCAAATGTATTAAATTATTCATTTAATGGTGATTTCCAAGGCATAATCACCATATGAATAGTGATTTAACATTTTATTTTCAAACACATTTACAGGACCCTGAATGTATAATTTCAATCCTAGGTTTAATAATTCGTTTTTGTCTTTGAGAAGGTGAAGAAAGATTTACATGTTAAAAGTCCATTGTACCAAATTCAAATATTACATTAGAGCCTTGCTAATATTGTAAACTGATATTACTAAGTCTAGGAGAATATTAAACATGATTCATTCATGATTTTCTTTTCCAGACTTGACTCAGAAGTAGGCTGTGGTTTCTTCCAGAAAGGAGAGGCCATATTTTTGAATCAACAGTAGCCGTCAATGTTAAAGAATAAAGAATTTTACCAGGAGAATCAAATGTAATTTATACCTCTGATATTCAGTCCTCAAGACCATCAGACAAATAATACTTTGTGGCATTTATACTCTAAACCCAGAAAAGTTCAGATAAGGATAGTAGCCATTTAGGTATCTTTAAATATTTATATGGGAGAGCAAATGAAATCATAGACTTACAGGACTTAAGATTTAGCATCAGGTTTCCACTCAGAGACGGAAATGCTGAAAGCCGTTATACTCCCGAGCTTTTAGTGAGTGAGAAGCAAACCCTCATGGAGGATTAAATTTCTCGAAGAGTATTTCCTTCATGGAGTCGCGCTCTCTGGTTGTCATACACCTGTTGTGCTTGACTTATGTATTCAGAACGTACGGACTAAGGTAGATGTGAGTCACGCACTTACCGTGGAGTTAATTTAGGTAGAGAAAAGAGGCTGTACCTATCGTCATTAATGAAAATGGAAAAGCAGAAGTAAACATCACTTGACTTTCTTCCTACCCCCACCTCAGGAGCAGCTTTCAGTGCTGGACTGACGGGAGGAATCAGTACTTCGATAGCCGTCTTCTGTCATGAGCTGCCACACGAGTTAGGTAATGCATAACCTTTAGAGTGTCACCGGATTTTGTCGAATCTGAGACTTCTTCGATGATAAATGTGTCTAAATTTTGGAGAGTTTAAAGATAAAGGTGGCTGATGGCAGACATACATGTGATCATTCTCTTATTATATAATTTGTGTTTATGTGCCTAAAAATGTACATTGCTTTATATGTATGTATTTTTAACTTACATCAACAGTATTACATTATATCCCATTCTGTTCCTTACCTTTTGTTTCTGATCATTATGCTTAAAAACTCCAGGTTCTCATGAGTTAATTTACTATGTTGCTTTTACCCAGTTCTCAGACTTGTGCGTTTACTGCATTTTACATATTTATCACTTAGTACTGGATACACCATGCCTTTAATTTCCTGTCATCACAGATAATGATGCATTTAACATCTGTACACTTTAGTGCTTATAGGCTCTTCTGGAAACATCTTTTGGGCTTCTACCCAGGAACAGAATTGATGGATCCCAGGATACACATGCCTAAGAAGTGCCACATTACTATCCACAATGGCCGTACCAATACAGTTTCTAACCAGTAGTACCTGAGAGTTCCTGTGTTTCCATATCCCTGCCAGGATTTGATGTTAAGTTCATTAAGTTTTGTCAGTTCGATAGGTGTTAAATGATAGTTTTTTGTTCTAGTTGGCACTTACTCACCTACCAATGATTTTTAAATTTTTTTAGTTTCTCTTCATGTGTTTTTTTTCCTGTAAGTTGAAAAACATTAGATGTGAACATGCATTCATCACATAGAAAATGGGCAAGGGATGTGGAGATGACATGAGAGAAAAAAACAAACAACTCCATCTTTTGAGTATGCAAGGAATTTTTCATGTATGAAACACTGTCATTTGACTGTGTCTGTTTTTGTTGGTAGCAGTAGCCTTATTTGCTTACTTTGAATAGAGTTTATATATGTAATTTGCTTAGAAAATTATTAACTGCTCACAAAAAGCAGAACAATCTGTTAGTGCTTACTTGGTGCTGATTCTTTAAGCCTTGATTCCATGCTTACCAGCCTTGGGCATGCCCCGTCGTCCTTACCCTGACTAAGCCATCATTGCCTTTATTTTCTTTTGCTTGGACAATTTCCATAGTTTGTATCTAGTTTCATTCTATTCCAGTCCATCTCATATACCTTATCCTAGATAGATCTTCTCAAATGTGACTTGCTCACGTAATCCGAATCTTCCAGTCGCTTCCCTTGTGTATGGAGTTAGAAGCTGAGATTCCTTCGTCCTACTTTAGGTGACCTTCACTTCTGCCTACCGTGTTAGCCTTACTCACTGTACTCGCTGGTGCATGTTTCCTACTTTCATCCAAACATGATTCACCAAATACACCGTGGGTGCCTCAGCCTGTTTCTTTGCTTATACCATTCTCCTACTTTGGCTTGTCCTGCTGCTTGTGTCCCTAGTGAATCATGTTAACAGTCTTTTTTTCCCTCTCACTTCAGGACTGCCCTCTGGTCCCATGACTGGATTACTTTTTCCTGTAAACTTTGTCACTTACTTTCAGTAGGTTTTTCTTTGGGTACTTAGTATATATCCATTTTAGATGTCCTGTTTCTTAAAATGTAGGTTCTTTGGGGGCAGATATTGTATCTTACACCCTTTTCTTAACTGCTTTCCTATGTTAGTAAGAATGTGAGCTGCCAATTGCAATTCCATAGCAATGGAAATCAGAGCTGTCGGTTTTTATATGTGTGTAACATACTGCTAAGAATTTTAGCCTTCCATTTTCCTTTTGAACTTGCCTACAACTAGACTTGGATAGTCCTAGACACACATCCCCAGTATACTGGGAAGACCTTCAACTTCCCTTCCTACCCACTTCCTGCTCCCTTGGCGAAGTACATCCGGCCGCTTCATGGTTACGACAGCAGAGTCTGGAGATTAAGGGCGGTTGCCTTTCTACCACTTACTCCTTTTTCTGTCTGTAGTTTCTTGTTGAAAAAGTGACACTCAAGGGATGATAGCCACATGTAAAACACATGCAAGACAGATCTTAATGGCTAGGAATAAGCCCTTCATCCCCAGAGCAGAGCTCTTGTAAAAGCTGGGTTATAGAACTCTGCGTGGGCCAGGACTCCTCAGTGAGACATTCGACCCCAAATCTCTACCTGTTTTACCCCACAAACCAGAAGTTGAGATGTTACTATTGCTGTGAGAGGAAACAACAATTTAAAGTATATTGAGGAGCGCCTGGGTGGCTCAGTTGGTTAAGTCTCCAACTCGTAGATCCCGGCTCAGGTCACCATCACGGGGTCCTGAGACTGAGCTCTCCATTGAGCACAGCACCTGCTTGGGATGCGATCTCTCCCTCTCCCTCTCCCTTCTCCAGCTTGTGTGCATGCTTGCGCTCTCTCTAAATCAGTAAATAAATCAAAACTTTTTAAAGTGTATTGAACTTCGCCAGCAGGAAAGAAGTAAGACCCTAAGAAAATGTGCATTTCCCCCAATACTTAGTGCTAAATCCACATAAACTCCATATTGTAGCTGCGAAGCTCGTAGGGAAGAAAGAGCACAGCTCTGTGTGATCGAAGAGGCTTTGGACTGTGTATCCATCAAGGTAGGAGGTAGTCTACTGACCATAACCAAAGGAAGTGTTTAAAAAAAAACCAAAGGAAGTGTTTAAAAAAAAAAAATTGTACAGCTTTTTTTTTTTTTTTTTTTTTGCCTTTAAGGCACAGTAATGGGCACTTCGGTAAAATAGGCCCAGATGAATGTCCTACTCTGATTATCCACTCTTACTTGGAGAGGAAGGGAATCTGAAGAGAAGTATAGAAACATCTTCCAAGGGAAAGATGATTCCCCTTGAAGATGAGATAGAAGCATGGCAGGTGGATAGAGGAAATTCTCCCTGGTGAACAGGTTAAAGTATTGGCAAAGCAGCGTAATCCATCACATTCCAGGATAATTGATTTGATCTAAAAACTCTTTGGCCCTAGTTAAATTTTTTTATTATGAATTCTTAAAACAGTTCTGAGATTTTTATACTGAAGTTGTCATACCCTAAGGGGTAAAACGTGTTTAAATTACGTGTTAATGCATTACAAACCGAGCCTTAGTAATTCCAAGTTTTATTGTTCCTTTTCCGAACAGATTGCGGTTTCTCTAATGGTGTACCAGGTGGAGGGTTGCTTTTGTTTAGGAATGTGATAGGAAAAATTGTAGTTTTAAGCCTTAGAATGATACACAGCTCAGCGGAACTCACTCTAAGAGGGGTGTAGAAATTGAAACCATCTGAGAAAATAGAAAACCTTGGTTTCTCATTGCATGTTTGTTCCTGGACTGTGGTAATGGATGGAATTGTCTGAATTATTACTATTCTTCTGTTTTTGCTAAACTTGTGTAGCTAAATTTAAGTAAGTTACAATATTATTCTGTTGTATTTTCCCTACTTTCTCCCCACTCAGTAAAGAACTATATCAGCATTTGAATAATTTATAGGAAAACTTATATAAAAACATATAAAGGGGAAATGAGATTGGGGATAATCCAGAACTCTCTTCTTGACATTAATTATGTGTTCTAATTTAAAGGAAGTAACGTTTTGATAAATGAATTTATCCATATTATTCAGACTCAGCTCAGAAAGGCTGTGGTGCTATCCATTTTTTTTCCTTTCCTCTTATGTATTTAAGGGGTAAATAGAATTTCAAAATAAGACTTTCATAATGTGCTAAATTGTCCAGGGAAAATTGAACATTCACTACGTAGATTTATACATGTGTATACTCGGATTATTTGAGGCAAAAATAAAGAATTTTAAAATACATATTTGTTTTTAAAAATCTTAGTTGATGTTAGCAGATGTTAACGTAATTATAGCACTGGATCACATTAAGGGCTTTGACAGGTACACCTCATTCATTGTGCTGATGATATCCTTTGTCAGCAGAAAGGAAAGGATACTGATTTATCAAAAGATGAATAGATTTGCTTGCTTGGTGTAAATCCCAACTATATTCCTTTGATCTCTTTTTCAAATGCTTGTACAGATTCTTACTGAGAAAGGTAGAGGAAAAGGGAGAAAAATATGCAGATACCTTTGAGAAATTGTCATTTAAGATGAGAGTAGGACAGAGATAGATTTTACATGAAATAATTCATCTTTTGCAAGATCATTCTACAGAGACTTCCGCTGCTATATATTGGCAGTGAACAATTGGAAATTGAAATTTTTTAAAAGTAGTTGTATAATAACACCAGAAAACATGAAATGCTTTGCTTTAAATCTTAACAAAATATAGAGTCTGTATGCTGGAAACAACAAATCAGTACAAAAGAAATCAAAGGAGATTTAAGTATGAACAGAGTGTACCAGGATTATGGAATAGAAGACTCAATATCTTTAAGATGCTAATTTTCCCTGTAGTTTAAGTGCATTCCCAGTCAGAATACCAGTAAGCTTTTCTGGAGCTTTTTCAAAATTTTACAGGGAAAGGGAAAGGAACTTGGATAGCCAGAAGAATTTTGGAAAAGGACAGCAGAATTGACTTTAAGACTTGCTATAAAGCCACAGTAATTGAAACAATTTATATTGGTGAAAAAATAGACACATAAATCAGTGGAACAAAGTAGAGTTCTCACATATATGGCAACTTAATTTCAACAAGGTGCAAAGGAAGTTCCATGTTGAAATGATAGTTTTTCCAGCAAATGTTGCTGCAGTAATTGGATATGTAGTGGGGGGGGGGAGGAGGGGAAGGCACAAAAAACCAAAAACCCCTCACAGTAGGCACAGATTATCTAAAAATAGATCATTGATTTAAATAAACTTTTTTTTTCAAGAGAGAGAAGGTGTGTGCGTGTGCAGGGGCGAGGAGAGGGGCAGAGGGAGAGAGAGAATCCCAAGTAGGCTCTAGGCTCTGCGCACCTGATCTCATGACGCTGAGATCATGACCCCAGCCTGAATCAAGAGTCTGTCACTTTAACCAACTGAGCTACCCAGGTGCCCCATTAATAAAAATTTTAAAATACTGGTTTTCCCTTTAGTGTTCCTATTGAAACCTTTTGTAAGCTACAATGGCTTAAAGCTAAGAAACACTTAATATTAATGGAGAAGTTCTTGAGCATTCCTGGACCCAAAGAAACCTCTCTTAGGCTTTTCGATACCCTAGGATATACCTTGCTGATGGATGCACAAACGAAAGATAAAGCACAGATGGTTACCTAGTGCAGAGCTTGATGGACGCTTGATGCTGAGACGCTGAGTCTGTTTCCCGGGGGAGGGGCTGGGCGCCGCCAGTCAGCCCGCGCGGTAGGTGCTGCCTCTGCAGGGGCTCGCTGCAGAACAGAGGCTAGCTTCCCATTCCGCCTTTTTTTGTAAAAGTGAAAATCCTCTTCAGATTTTTTTGTTGTTAGGGAAAACGGGTACTAATATAGGTCTTTAACAAAAGTGAAGAGGCTATAATGTGAACCGTGGCAAAGTGGGGGTTACCTCTGTAAGACATACAGAAGAGGACATAAGAGAAAGTCTGTGCTACTGGATTAGGCAAGTTATTCTTAGACACAGCACCAAAAGCATATCCATTAAGGAAAAAAGTAATAAAATTGGACTTCATAAAGATTAAAAACTCTACACAAAAGAGACCTTTATTAAAGGAATGAAAAGACAAGGTGTAAGGTCTGTGAAGAAATATTTGAGAAATATTCCGAAAGACCAAAGACTTTTAGGAAAGGATGTAAAGAGAGTCGTACTAGGTGGAAACTGGAGAATGGCAAACTGGAAGTCATTGATAGATAATCTCCTAGCATAGCACCAATTTTTCTGTTAACATCTTCCTGTTAGAAATTAGAACCTTGTAACCACAAGAATTAAAAAGGAAAAGATCATGTACTGTTAGTCATACAAGATTAAGATCCCTTTTTTTTAAAGGTTTGTTTATGTATGTATGTGTAAGTGACCTCTGCACCCAGCATGGGGCTCGAACTAGATCAAGGGTCACGTGCTCTCCCAGCTGAGCCAGCCGGGTGCCCCGAAGTTGGCTTCTTAAGGGAAAGAAATGCTGCTATTCTACGTAATACTTGCACTCCTAAGTGTTCAGTGATTGATTGGATGTACATTTAATAACTGAAAAAAGTTTGTTATAATTAGTTGAAATACTGATTTTGACACTTTAGCTTTAAGACTATTATTTCTGACAGTACTTATTTTTCTAGTAAAGTTTCTGAGCAGTATTTAGCCCTTTTTAAATTTTTTTTTTAAGATTTTTATTTCTTTGAGAGAGAGATTGAGAGAACAAAGTGGGAGAAGGGGCAGAGGGAGCAGACTCCCCACTGAGCAGGGAGCCCCATGCAGGACTCGATCCCAGGACCCTGAGATCATGACCTGAGCTGAAGGCAGATGCTCAACCGACTGAGCCACCCAGGCGCCCCTTAACCTTTTTTTACCTAGTGGTCCAGCTATAGACACATGAGTGACAAAATCTCTAATTTTACATGTTTAGAATTAAGTTTTAATTTTTTTCTCTGGAAAAAATAAAACATAAATGTGAACAGCATACAGTATACTCTAAAGAGTCTGTTACCTCTGTTTTTCTTAGGCCATTTCCCTTTGGAAATATGGCAGAGATCAGAGGACAGAGCTTTAATTGTTGCTCACAGAAAAAGCAGTGGCCAAGTTCTTTTTTTCTATTATGTTTCTGATTTAAAAAAAAAAAAATTTACACTTCACATCCTACAGAAAACTGGCCTTCTTGATGTATAGTTCTTTGAGTCTTAACACGTATGTAGCTTTCTATAACCGTCACCAATGCCAGCAGGATGCAGAACAATTCCATTATCCCAGCAGTCCCTTCCCCCAGTCCCACTGTGGTCACATCCCGTTCCCAGCCTGCTTCAGGCAACCTTGGCGTTCTTCGTCATACAGTTTTGTCTTACATGGAATCATATATACCTTTCAGACTGTCTTTGAGCATCGTGCCTGAGAGTTTCCCTCAAATTTTGCATGTATTAGGTATAATTTAATAAGTAAATTTTTATAATAAAACATCAGTTATTAAAGCCGTATCTTTTCATATCAGTTCTTAATTTTGTTTTCTATTATTCCCCCTAAATTTGTGCATAAAATCCTGTGGTTATAAAACTCTCACATTGCATCTTTAGGTGATTTTGCAGTTCTTCTGAAAGCGGGCATGACTGTAAAGCAGGCAATCGTCTACAACCTCCTCTCTGCCATGATGGCTTACATAGGCATGCTCATAGGCACCGCCGTCGGCCAGTACGCAAATAACATCACACTTTGGATCTTTGCTATCACTGCAGGCATGTTCCTCTACGTAGCCTTGGTGGATATGGTAAGATATTTTATATTTTTGTTGTTAATCTTAAACCTGTAAATAGAATGCACCTTCCAAAAATGGAAGAAATCTCTGGATATATTTGAAAGACTATTTTAAAAAATATGTACCCCATTTTAAAACATGATATCCTAAATGGCTTATTAGAGAAGGACAATTAAGTGGGAGGATTTCTTTGGAAATCAAGTTGAGATGCTGAGAATTTTGGACCAAAGGATATTACTATTCAAAGTAATCCAGTATTTAGAGATAATTATTATACTATGAAGATTTTGTAATGTTAGGGTATAAATATTTTGTGGTTGTTAATAAATCATTCTTTGGGCTTGTTTTATAGCAAACAGGAAATACTATACCTCTTATGTAAGCCAGTCTTCTGCAGAAAATGGTGTATATTCCTAGGGATTTTTGCAATTTCTCTTATTTCTAACTTTAAAGTTAACAAATCTAAACAATAGCAACTAGTTTTATTTTAATTTTACCTTAGTGTCTTAAATATGTTAGGCAGTATATTTACAGAACTAGTAACTTCATTACTTTTTGTTTTTATTTTGTTTTGATTTTTTAAAAGTATTTTTATTAATATAAATGTATTATTAGCCCCAGGGGTACAGGTCTGTGAATCATCAGGCTTACTCATTTCACAGCATTCACTATAGCACATACCCTCCCCAGTGTCCATGACCCCACCCCCGTCTCCCTACCCTCTCCCCCCAGCAACCCTCAGTTTGTTTTGTGAGATTAAGAGTCTCTTATGGTTTGTCTTACTTTTTGTTTTTAACTTAGATAGTATGTTCACTTTCCTTCTGGTAAGATTTGTTAGATAGTGTCCTTTCCAAACTTTGTAACCTAAATTTTTAATCACAGGATTGTTGACTATTTATAATAGTTTAGAAAATATCAACAAAAAATAAAAACTATTTACATTCTGTGCCTAGAGTTTGCCATTTCCTTGTTTTTTCTTGGACTCTAACACCTCATTTCCTGTCCCCATGCTCAGCTGATGACCTTACTTCCTATTTCATGGGAAATACTGAAGCCATCGAGACAGCCCTCCTCGGGTCGCCATCACTGTTGCTGCTCCTCTCCTGTATCTCTCTGTCCATTCCCCTCTTTCCTGTTACAGCGAAGAAATCTGTTTCTCGCTCAGGCCAGCTCCTTAAAGCCACACCCTGGCACTTGTCCCCTTTCACTAACTCCCTGAAATTCTCCCCTTTCTCTCTGTTATTGTTCGTTTTTCCCTCTCTGCTGGATCCTGTATAAACGTCCTGTACTTCTCACAAAGGTAGGAGAGGAGGAGTTTCTTTAACTCCAGTTTCCATTTTAGTTCTCAACCACCATTTTCCTTCTTGTATTGCAAATTACCCTTTCTTACTTTCTAATTCTCTTCTTTCTTGAGTCTGGCCTCATCTGGTATTCTCCCCGACTGCTGTCCCAGATTGCTTTGGCCACATCTACTACGGACCACAGCGTTCTTGAGTCTATTCACGTACCCCGTCCGTCTTCATTCACTTGTCCTAACGGCAGCATTTGTCAGGGGCTCAGTCTCTTCTCTTCGAAATGCTTTCTTGTCAGTTGGCCTCGGCGCCACCACCGTTTCCTGGCTTACCACCTTTCTGGCCTTTCTTTCTCAGTTTGTTTTCTGGTTCTCTCCTCCCTGACCCATAAATGTTGGTGATTACCTCTAGGTAATCTCATTTAGTCTCATGACTTTAAATATTTAATGGCTGACAATTCCTACATTTACATCTTTAGCCTAGACCTTTCCCTTAAGTCCAGGTCAGCCTGTCCACCAGCTTCCCTGAGCGTCTGAAAAGAATTGCAGGCGAGTATGTTCAGAGCCTAGTTCTTGAGATCGCCAGCCTTAACTCGTTGGACCACCAACTCCTGTAGGAGTCTCTGTCTTACAGATGGTGATTCCATTCTTCTAGTTGCTCAGATCAAAGCCCTGAGATTATTCTTTGTCTCGTATCTCCCTGACCACATTCCCCACCCCCCACATGCTAATCCTAAATCCTGGGGGAGGGCTCCACCTCCCAACCACCTCTACCACCACCATCTTCTTCTGTTTAACCTTCTCCCCACTTCGGTTGTTGTCCTGTCCATGATGGGTTCTGAGTCAACAATCAATCATGTCACTTGGGTGCTTCAAACTCTTCAGTGGCTCCTTGTGAATTTCCTCTCCCTCCCTTTATCCCTCCCTAATGTGTCTCTTTTCCTCATCTTGTTCCCCTTTCCCCCAGGAGGCACACATTGCCTCAGGGGCCTGGTTCTTGCTGGTCACTAAATGTGGACTATTGTGCCTGCAGAAGCCTACTGACCAGCTCCCTCACTCCTTATGAGGCTTTCTAACTTCTACCCTAGCATTTTACATCTTCTATCCCTACTTCACTTTTCTTTTTCTCCTTTGCACTTGTATTTTGATCTGTTAATAACACACTAAACATTTTACTTATTTACTGAGCTCATTGTGTGCCCCACATGGATGTCAGTTCTGGGAGGACAAACTTTTTTTTGGTAGTATTTCATTTACTACTATAGAAGTAGTTCACAGTTGAATGAAAAATAAATGAGTTAATTCTAAGAAGAACAAGGTGATCTTTACAGTAAGGATTAGTAGTCTAATGAAGAAGAAAAGTAGCCATTAATTAGAATTCTGTTGATAATGGGTTACGCTAGAGTAGTGCACCATGTCTATGGAACTATGGGGAGAGGCTGGCTAAAAAATAGGGGGAAATTAGGGAAATTTTTCTGGAACGGGAAATCTGAGCTGAGTCTTAAAACCTGTTGAAGAGGAAAGGGCATAGGAGAAAGCAGAGTAATGAATAACATCATTCCTTAATCAATCAGTCTACTCCTAGAAATATATTCTGAGAAAGTAACCTAACATGACTACTGCTAAGAACACAAACAAGCAAACAAAAGTAAAACTGTATTAAAGTGTTTTTTTTTAAGTAGCATTTATAAGGGGTGCCTGGGTGGCTCAGTTGGTTAAGTGTCTGCCTTCGGCTCAGGTCATGATTCCAGGGTCCTGGGATCGAGCTCTGCATTGGGCTTCCTGCTCAGCAGAGAGCCTGCTTCTCTCTCTCCCTCTGCCTGCCTCTCTGCCTACTTGTGATCTCTGTCTCTCTGTCAAATAAATAACTAAAATCTTTAAAAAACAAACAAAACCCAAAAAAGTAGCATTTATAATGTTAAAATTACACTGGAAATATCCTAAATGTCCAAGAAGAAAAACTACCTACATATATTTTAGGATTTTAATGGCACTGAGATTATTTTTTTTTCATGTTAAATGGAAAAAATGGATTAAAATTACATCCATAGTTATCAGGTAGATGTAGGCCAGATCATGGCAGTGACACAAAATGTAGTGCTATAGAAAATGAGAATTTATCTTGTAAATTTTGAGGCTCCATTACAGGGTTCAAGCACCCGTGACGTGATTGTATTTTCAGCATTTTAGGAAGACTACTTTGACTGTAGAGAGGAGGTGTTTACTCACTACAGTCAGCCATGCGATAGCAACAGCACCAGAAGTTCTAGTTCGAGGTCTCTCGAGGACGTGCAGTTGGAAGTATCCACTGGTTTTAGGGGCTTTGCACAGCAGCTGTTCATCCCCCAGCGTGGAAGCGCTCTTGCGTTTCCACAGGTCCGGCCGTACTGTTGGGTACAGCCGGCTCCGCTGCGGTGGGGATCAGCGAACACTGGTGTGGGCTTTGGGGATGGAACTGAAGGAGGGAAGGCATAGTGCCTCTGGCGGCCGGCATGTGCACCTATCCAGAGGGGATGCTTCTGTGAAACCTGTGTTAGTTATGCTTCCGCGGTAAGGAAAGCCAGATTTAACAGATTTTGTCATAATGAAAACTTGAGAAAAGGAGAAAAGATAAAACAGGCTTCTTACGAATAGAACCACAGGTGGGAAATTGCCGGGTTTAGTTCTGATCCATTAACCCAGAGGTTGGCAGACTTTCTGTAGTGGGACAGAGGGTACACGTGTAGGCTTTGTAGCCCATGTGGTCTCTGCTGCAGTTAATCGGCTCTGCTGTTCGCAGTGGTTTCTGTCACAAGTACTTAACTCGGCTCAAAAAGACCAGCAGCCTCCATTAGCCGTTATTTACTATGGCCATAGGCTTCTGAACACAGTTGATGACCAGCATGAAGAAGTTCTAAAATAGGACCCTCAGGGAATTGTTAAATATACTGTAGCAACGTCAGAATACGGTAGTTGGATTAACTGTGCTCATTATTTAATAATGAGCATAGTGTTTTTTCCTGGGCAGCCATTATGTTCTTAATACTACACTTTCCCCCTCTGAACCACGAAAAGCACCAAGATACTGTTTGGAGGAAAGCGTAGTATCTACAAGAATAGCACATCCGTGTCATCTTTCTGATGGTGTCATTGCACGCTTGAAAAACAAAACACAGAAAACAAGAAAATGAAACGTGAAGTAGCATTTCTTTCACAATTTTGATTAGATGTGGACGGATAGACTTGATGCTTATAATAATGGACATGCATTTCTTTAACAAATCTTATTTCCTTAAATAAAGACTTGGGTTTTATACTTTGAACTTTGCATTATTCTTAAATGTAATAGTATATGCTTATGCTTTAGAAATCGAACTATAAACTTCAATGAACTGTGTGCCTTTAAAGGTACTGGAAACATTCAGGTTTTTGAAATTGTATCATGATTAGGAGAAACAGAGAACCCTGTGAAGGCCATGGGCTCCACTTGGTCGTACTCCTGCTGAATAGCTTCGAGAGACCATTTTCTCTATCATTGCAAGGAAAATAGCGGCTTACCGGCAGAGAGATAACGAGTTAGGAATTGTCTGTAGATGTCTGTCCTTGTCTCACTTGCAGCTGAATATGAGAATTTAAAACGGAAAGAGTAAAGAAGTGGAAAATCTTGAATTAGGTATTCCCCCCAAAGAATCTTGTGTTTTCAGTGACTTTAAGTCAGTAAATGTGGTGATCTTTCCTGGAGAGTTTATTGGCAATAGTAAATGGTCTTGTACTTTAGCATAAAGCAAATGGCAAGGTCAGTGGATGGTAACTTCAGAAAACGGCTAATGCATATATTTGCATTTGTTCAGGGTTTAGGAGGGAACAGATTTAGTACTTATTTCATAGCTAGAGGTTAAACTTCGTCAGTGTTTGGATGAAGTATGTATTATAGTTAGCATTGTGTTTAATAGAATAATTTGTAGTTATACATTAAAGTAGAAGGATGTAAAACACTTAAGCAGAGTATTACACAGAATTGCTTGTAAGTATCTGGGTTTTGTTTTTGCAGCTTCCAGAAATGTTGCATGGTGATGGTGACAATGAAGAACACGGCTTTTGTCCCGTGGGGCAATTCATTCTTCAGAATTTAGGATTGCTGTTTGGATTTGCCATTATGCTGGTGATCGCCCTCTATGAAGACAAAATTGTGTTTGACCTCCAGTTTTAACCATTCCCAGTAATCACTGTGGATTACGAGAATGTTACCGTGCAGCTTTGCATATGTCCCTAGTACTGTATGCACATTGCTCAAAGAAAAGTCAGTGGCTTGCACTACTTCCAAGTTCCATAGATTTGAGCCTAACCACAAAAGACTGGTGCTCAGTACTGCTTTTCCCTGTGTGAAGGGGTCTTTTAAAAATACAAAGCTTGTGATAAAGAGAGGAGAAAATGGGACTCCATGAACCAATGCTGACATAGGTTTGATTAAGACTTTTAAAAAAATAATCATATAAAACACTAAAGTAGTCTCTTTGGTAGTAGAAACTTCTGTGGCTATGCAGAAATAGAAATTGAACCAAAAATCACTTAAACTTTAAAAATATTTTAAATGGACTTCGGGCAGACTTTTCTTTGTGCTAAAAATGAATTGTAGTGTCCTTTAATTCAGTTACATATATACATAAGGTAATGGGGATCAACTTGATAAAATTTTGAAACTGTGTGAAGTAGGCTGTAGGAACTAGAGGAGAGCTCAGGCTGTGTTAGAGTATGAATTTAGCATTGGGAAAAGCCCTTATTCTTGAATCTAGAGTTACTATTTTTGTATATATTGCCATAGTGTTTAAACTTGCAGCCTAAACTACTGAACTTTGTGATTGTATGTTTGTGTGAGCTTCAGTTTAATGAAAGATTCATAATGGTCCTTTGTATTAATATTATACTTGGTGTTTGGGTGTTTTTTCTTTCAAACTTCAGTTTTGTTTTTGTTTTGGGATTTTTGGTGGGGGTAGGGAGTTGGAGCATGTGGTAAAATGGGTTTTTTGTTTTGTTTTGTTTTGGGTTTTTTTTGTTGTTTTTTTGTTTGTTTGTTTTTGTTTTTATTAAAAGTGTAACCCTCTAGGAAATACCAGAAAAAAAGAAGAACCCAAACATGGTCGAAATATTCAGCTTTCCTATTTTAACAGTACTAACCAGTTACTGGGGAGGTTTAAGTTCTAAACGTATGCATTGCTTTACCAGTTTGGTTTTGGAACCTAGAGCACATGCTGCGATTGGCAGGAAGCTCAGGCAGAAAACCCAAGTTCACCACGTCCATAATCTCTGCATGTCGCTGGAAGTGGCTCTGACGATAATCTGATGCCACGGCTGTCATGATACCACGCGACTTGGAAGATACACTTAAGTAACAGCTGAAATCACTTGATCGTTCTGTGCCAAGATACGCTGTTGGTGCCCAATAGGGACTTCGAGGTGCCCTGTTCTAGCATAATTGAGTGATTTGTGAGAAGTGCAAGCCATGTTTATCCTGAATTTTGACCTAATAATTTGTAGCACTAGTCACACTGCATGTAGCTTTCTGTTTACATCTTGTGCCGCACGGTCTGTCTTCATTTATGCCCAGTAAACCGTATTTGAACTGTGTGCAGGCAGCTTTGTTTTAATTGCTTGGCTACCAATGCAGCTGATTTAAAAATCTTACTGTTCAAATATTTAAGAGCCAAACTCCTTCCATTCCATTTAAAGTGTTTGCATTTAGCCCTCCTTCTGTCCTCAGCTCCTTTCCTCTTAGTGAACCTACAAAAATAAAACTTGGAGAGCTGCACATGTATCCGGGTAGTAAGAGTCTTGCCAGTGTTTCTCCTTTGTGCTGCAAGCAAGGAAGCTTAGGTGTGCTTTTCTGAATTTATGCCTGAATTTGAAAAATTATTTCTGGCTTTCTCCATGCCCTCCTGTAATAAGTAGGAGTTTTTTACCTAGAATATTTTCTGCGTTGGGCACTGAATTAGCACAGTCCTCATCTCACTGCTTGGCCCTTCAAGCAACCCAGCTACAAGGTGCTGATATTTTATTTAGTACTGCCAACTTCAAGTGATTAAAATATCTTGCTTTCTGAACCAAGATATATTTCTAGTTCCTTTTTGCATTTTTATACCCAAGGAAGATTCTGCATTCCAGCATTAAATCTGCTTAATTTTAAAACTTTTATCAAAAGCAACAGTGGGAATATATTCCCAGTCTTACAGGTCTGGTTTAAAGCAAGCAAGTTCTGCTGAAGTATATAAAGTTTTATATTCTCTAAAAAATGGTATTCTCTTCATTTGCTAGATTTTTTTAACCTTTTAAGAGGGCTGTAACAGTTGCTGCTAGTATTTTGTTAGGGTTCCACCAGTGTTTAGTTTCCACATCGTTCTAGTGTATAGTTTCAAGTCTTACTAGACAATCTGAATTCCATAACATTTCTGTTTGGCTCCAACATTCCATTTAGCTTGACCAGTCTGATTTAACGTGTGTTTGTTGGAGGTCATTCATGTTACTTGTACAATGCTGTCACTGTGTGACATCCATATGAATTTTGGTGTATATCACATTGCATTCAATCAGCTGTGATTATGCGTAGAAATACTATAGTAACTAGATGCAGTGTGAATTTTTTCCATTAACTACGTCAGTGGCTTAAATATGATTATGGTCCTGCAAGGTGATACTTGCTAAAATATCTAAACTTTTTTTTGTTGTAACTGAATCATTTTTTAAAAATTTATAAAGCTGGAAATGATCCAATGCTGTTTTTTTTTCATTGTCAACAGTGGTGTGTCATTTTATGTATGTTCCTAATGCTTATGGAACTCTCCCAAAATAAAGTTATTCAAAAAGAGCAAATACACCAGTGTGTTTTCTTTAGTCTTTATTTCAGAACATTTCCTTACACTGAAGTAGGAGTAATTTTAAAAATATAGGCTGCATTTGCACAAAAATTTATAATTAAGTGAAATTATTTTAAGTGAAATTGATGTAAACCAAATTGTTTATATTTTCTTTCTAACCATCTAACAAGAAATAGGAACAGGTGTCTTCGAATTACGAATTAAGCTGACATAATAGTGCCACACCCCGTCCAATCCAGTGCTCCATGGGCCGGTCAGAGGGAAGAGTCATGGCAATAACAAAGTTCGTAGAATGACCAGTGGTGGATAAGGTTCCTCTCCGCTCACTTGTCTTGTACAGTGGGGCAACATAACTTGGTCGCTCTGGTATATCTACCCTTTTACAGGGCTTTAGCCACATCTGGAAGAAAGTGCATTAAAGTGTTTTTGAGTCAAGGTAGATACTTACATTTGAACCTAATAGGGTATTTTAGTTCTATGTCTGCAAATTTCCGTGGCCCAAACAGATCTTAATTTTGTTAGCAGTACTGCCATTGTTCAAAACATTTAATTTGTAATCATTTTTAAGTATAATTAACTGCTGTTGTATTAGTTTCAGGTGTACAACACAACAATTGTCCCTCCCTCAGTGCTCATCAAGTAAGCTCACTCCCCAGATGTCACCAGATAGTTCTTACAGTCTTACTCACTGTGCTCCCTGGGTAGTACTTTCCATATCTGCCCTCATTTATTGTATAATAGAAGTTCGTACACCTTAATCCCCTTTATTTCATCCACCCTCCCCTCGACCTCCCGCTGCCCCTCCAATAACCACCAGTTTGCTCTCTGTATTTAAGAGGGGGTTTTTGTTTGTCTCTTTCCTTGTTCATTTAAGATTCCATATGAGTGAAACCATGTGGTATTTGTCTTTCTCTGACGTATTTCACTTAACCATTATATCCTCTAGGTCCATCCATGTTGTAAATGGTAAGATCTCATTCTTTTTATGGCTGAAAATAGTGTATAATATTACGTATATACATTGACATACATCTACATGTAATATTTTATATATAGTCACATCTTTACCCACTCATTTTCTGATACTCTTGGTATGCTTCCATATCTTGACTGTTCTGTTTTCATTTATCTTTGAGTAAATACCCAGTAATGGAATCACTGGATCATATGGTATTCTAACTTTTTGAGGAACCTCCATACTGTCTTCCTGGGTGCCCCAGTTTGCATTTCCACCAGCAGTGCAGAAGGGTTCCTTTTTCTTCACTTTTTCTTTTTGATGCTAGCGGTTCTGACAGGTGTCAGGTGATACCTCATTGTGGTTTTTTCATTTGCAGTTCTCCGATGATTAGTGATGAAGAGCATCTTTTCATGTTTCTGTTTACCATGTGTAGGTGGTCTTTGGAAAACTGTCTATTCAGGTCCTCTGTCCATTTTTTTGGTTTTTTTTTTCTCTTGAATTATATGTTCTTTATGTACTTTGGCTATTAACCTCTTATTGGATAGAATCATTTGCAAATGTCTTCCCCCATTCAGTAGGTTGCCTTTTTCTTTTGTTGATGGTTTCCTTCACTATACAAAAGCTTTTTATTTTAATGGAGTCCCAGTAGCTTATTTTTGTTTCCCCTGCCTTAGGTGACCTATCCAGAAAATGTTGCTAAAGCCAGTGCTGAGGAGATTATTGCCTATGTTTTCTTCTAGGCGTTTTATGGTTTCAGGTCCCATATTTTGGTCTTTAATTCATTTTGAATTTATTTTCGTGCATAGTATTAAAAAATGGTCCTGTTTCTTTTTTTTGTTTGCATGTAGCTGTCCAGTTTTTCCAGCACCATTTGTCGAAGAGACTATCTTTTCTCCCTTGTGTGTTCTTGCCTTCTTTGTTGTAGATTAATTAGTCATATAAGTGTGGTTATTTCTGCATTGATCTTTTTTTTGTGCCAGTACCATACTGTTTTGATTGGGTGAGTTTCAATCTGAAATTGTGAGGTCTTCGGCTTCTTTTTTCTCAAGATTGTTTTGGCTATTCAGGTGTTTTATTTTTCCATACAAATTTTGGAATTCTAATTTTGTGAACAATGCTGTTGGTATTCTGATAGGGATTGCATAAAATCTCGAGATTGCTTTGGGTAGTGTGGACATTTTAACTATAATTCTTCCAACCCATGAGCATGGGATGTCTTTGCATTTGTGTTGTTTTCAATTTTTCATCAGTATAGGTCTTTCACTTCCTTGGGTAAGTTTATTCCTAGGCATTTTGCTCAAAACTTTTTTTAATGTTCTCAGAACTATTTTCGGAGCCAACTAAATGAGAAAAAATAATTATTTTCACCTGTCAAGAAACATGTTATCTATGCATTCTTTACCTATGCACCGTACTTACCTGGGGAGGACTTTTGACTGTTTTTATCAACAACCACAAAACCATACATACTGTCAAAGGGAACCATCACCACTGATAATCATGTCACTATATTAATTTAATACAGGCCAATCAAAAAAATCTGAAAGGATTTTGTCAGTGATTCTAGAGCTTAGATCACCTCCCCATTTTAGGTAACCATTTTAAAGGGGCTAGTACACACATCATGCTGTTTCAAACCTAGTTGCATTCCTTTATTCCTATAATATACCTACTTTATTTTTAGGAAGTCATTAGCCAAGTTCCTAAAATATTAAGCACTGTTAAGCTTAACCAACCTAACCAATCTCAAAAGAATGTGGGGCAGGTTGGTCTCGGAAAATAAGTATGAAGAACAAACTACGGTAATAATGAGGAAATAGTGTTTTGTTTTAAAATCTAATTCAATTCCTTTTGCCCCCTATAAAGTGGAATCCTTGAGCAGACGTTGGCTTGACAGCCCACTGTTCAGAGCCCTCTTTCAGGTTTCTCAGGTCTAAATAAATTGTATGAAGGAGTTAATAGTGATGTTAGTGTATGCTTCTCCCACATTATTGCGGAATCCATAAGGCTGTTTTTGGGTGTAGTTAAATATGAGGACTCAACAACACAGTGTATTTCATCTTGGCCAAGAACACATTTTCTTAATGAGAATTTTTCTCACTAAGTGACTTATGTATGAGAATCATCCACTTACAAATACCTTCGTATTCATTGCGAACTACCATAAAAGAGCTTCCGTGTCTGTCCCAGTCAACTCCTGAAATTGTGAACTTTGCCCTGTGACTTTGAATTTGGGTCACCTGTTTAAAACTCTCTGTCCATACATAGTATCTTAGCATATAGGTCAGGTTTCTTGGAATAGCTGGTCCCGCACTGTACCCGTTAGGATTTCTGCCTGTCTGAGCCGCTCCCAGTGTCCCACAAGCAATACATGTGAATGCACAGCCTGTATTTTATCACACCATCCCAGACAGGCCTTTCCAAGTGTATGAAAATTTGTCTTGTCGATTTCTCATGATTCAGTAACAGATGGAAACAATGTCTTCCATTGCTTAGTTGGCCCATACTGAAGATTGGTTCCTAGCAAACACGTTTTTAGGGGGTTGGCTTTTATGTAGTTACCTTTTAGTCTATAAGTATCATTTTTAGGTCAAAGTATGTGTAAGAAATATATATGCATATGTGGATGCATGTATATAGTCAGTCCTCATTCTTTCTGGATTCTGTATTTGCAAATCTGCTTATCACTAGCATTTATTCATCATTCTAGAACCAGTACTCCGTTTTGCGATCATTCACAAGCAAGCTCAGAGCCTCAAAAAATGTGAGTCGCCAAACAAGTACTTTTCCAGCTGAGGTTGAACCTGGTGACATTCCGTTTTTCTATTCACCTCTGGTAAATGGAAACAAGTTTCCTTTTGATAGGTTATTTAATAAGGAGTTTTTTGCATTTTGTTGTTGTTGTTAGTGATTTCCCTGTTTAAAATGGCCCTTAAATGTAGTGCTCAGGTGCTCCCTAGTGTTCCTGAGTTCAAGAAGACTGGAATGGGCCTCAGGGAGAAAATACTATAAGGTTCATCCAGGCATAAGTTACAGTGCTGTTTTCTCTGAGTTCAATGTTAATGAATCAAAAGTATATGTTAAATATGGCATTTTTAAACAAACACAAGTTATGTCTTGATTGGTTAGCAAAAATGTGACCAGAGGATCATAGAAACTTAACCTTGTGTTTCTCCTAGGAGCTGTGGTTCAGCATTCACTAATTCAGTGCTGGCAGGAACTTAATAAAACATGATTACCACGATGAGAATGTCTGTATGTGGGGTGTGTGTGTGTGTGTGTGTGTGTGTGTAAAATAGTGTCCTCCACCCCCATATTACTATATCAAATACTAACCACAGGCACTGTGTCATAAAGAATTTTGGGATGTGATTCTGCGAGTTTCTTGGTCTTTCTACTCCAGGA
The DNA here is from genome assembly GCA_004024625.1 of Mellivora capensis. Taxonomy (NCBI): domain Eukaryota; kingdom Metazoa; phylum Chordata; class Mammalia; order Carnivora; family Mustelidae; genus Mellivora; species Mellivora capensis. Next base: position 26,887 of record PISX010002697.1, read on the forward strand.
AGCTCCATCCAGAAATAATCCATGAATGAAAACACCTAAATACAAAAGAAGCAGGTTAATACAACTGTTTAAATATGTGTAGTGATTAAGTTCTGAATCTAAGATTCCTCTGAGTGCTATCCAGATGCTACTAGGTCAGCGGCCTCAGGCTTGTTCTAAAGGAAAAGCAGCATATTCTGAATGCTTTGTCTTAACGCCCTTATTCTAAGATTATCCGTACTCTTCCTAGTTAACTCAATAGTAAGATGTGAAGGATAAGAAATTTTAGTCTATGGGAAATTCTCAGTCTGGGTGAGCAATACCAGATTTATATTCTTAATTGGCCAATGGTTATAATGTGAGAGGCCATGAAGTCTGCAGGAAAAATTCTTAATGTAGTAGTAGGGATTCAGTGGCTTCGAGGCAGCATGTGAAGAAAATATGCTTGTGCAGATCTCTAAAATCATGAAAGTTATTTTTCTCTCCCTCTTTTAGAATTTATCCTCATTCCCAGATCTCTTCTTAGTCTGTATGAGAGAACACATGGGTGACCTCCTTCTGGAATGTAATTCATAGACTAACCACTGAAGAACACAAATTAGGAAATCCCTGAAACTCCAATCAGTTCTCTTTCCTTTTGTGTAAAGCCTCACAAATTGAATCTAGGTATACGTACGTGAAAACATTCATTGTAATGGTTGCACAGATGTGAAGGGAAGCAATGTGGAACTTAGACCTGGGTCTTAGTTCCCAATTTTCTGTGTGATAATGAGCAAGTCATTTAACTCGGTATTTTTGGTCCTCTGAGCACAACTGGAAGACATTCACAAAAGAGTAATGCCTACTTTCTGCCTTGTAGAGTCGTTCTGGTCAAATCAGCTTATACCAGGGAAAGTGCTTTGTAAGGTAGTGTGTAGGAGTCCGCTGGGCCGCCCCGTCCAATGGGGCTTTCTGTAATGAAAGAAATGCTCCATATCTGTGCTTTGCAGTGTGGTAGCCACTGGCTATTAAAGACCTGAAACATGGCTGGTGTGATTGAGAGACTTTAATTACAGCTTAATTTTAAAAGCCACATGTGGCTAATCGAGTGATGAATGTTGACTGGGGGGGAAGACTTCCTCCTCTCTCGGTTTTAGCCGATGGAAAGAATAGTGGGAATAAAATACCAGTTTTATTAACTGGCAAAGCACTTGTCCAGTAACTTTTCAACTATTATTCTGGTAAAGCTAAAGTGCAAAATGCACCTTGAGCCTGGAACGATGTTGGGGATAGATCTGCCTGAGAGAGAGAGAGGTTGGTTGGTAGCCACATCCTACATGCTAATCCCCCCAGCCCTATCTAAGGCCTACGGGGCAGCCACAGCAATAGATAGGAATAGGAAAATAGAAGACTACAGTCAGGTCCACGAGAGCCATCTAGTACCCTGCCCCACTGGCTTGTAAGCATAGCCCACTAAATCTCTGACTTTAACTAGTTAGATGGTCTATTCCCCACTTGGGGAAGAAAGATAAGGTCAGAAAAAGTAGACAGTTCATTTCAACACCTAAGAAAAGTGGCAAATGAGGATAAAATTTCCTCCAACCCAGCAACAGTTTTACAGGAAATGTGATGGAGATAAACAAACATGGTTTTCTTTCTCTTGGTCAGTACAGGCCATAAGGAAGACACAAGACCTAAAAGGATCTAAAAGGATAAGTAGATATGGACTGGGTCCTGGTTCAGAGCTGCTCCTATCCTGGGCCACAGCCTTTGCCATCCAGGAGAGGCGGTTGGGCATACAGTGTTGGCTGCGGCTTCTTCAGCTTCTCCCCACCATCTTCTGCCTCCTGCTATATAATGCCCTTCCCTGGGGACTCTGCGTCCCCCATTAGTACTCATAATTCTGATAAGAGGAATCTTAGAAAGTACAGCCAGAATGTGTGATTCCAAATTTATATGGATTTACAGTGGCATTGTGGCCACGTCACGAGTCGCTTTAAGAGTGACTTTTTTCATTAAGTTTAATTTAATCCTAGGTAAATAAGGCTGACTTCTTTGTGAGCCCCAGTACCCAGACACAGGCACACACTAATGTGTGTATGAAAGAGACAGGCTGATGGAATGGTAGAGATAAACTCTGGGGGAGAAAAACACCTGTTCTTCCCAGGTGTGATCTGGGTTCCTCCCATGAGAGTCCCATGAGAAAGTTGCTCTTTGGGAAAAGCTCATTGCTCCAGATCATTCCATGGAATCTCATTTTCCTTTGGGTAATTAGCTAAGTTGGAAGGAAAAAATAGGAATGACAAAAAGGCTATATCGTGGGTATCTGTGTTTATTGGTGAAAACGTGTGTGTGTGTGTTCAAAGCAATAAAATTCACAATTTACTGTCTATCAGCTGTTATAAATCAGACCTTGGCTGATACTTTAACATTCAATGAAATGGTTCATTTAATCGATGGCTACGCTTCACCGCATGATCTTAGAGCACTGAGTGGTCCTTACTGATCCTGAAGCTGTACTTTATATCTGCCCCACTATTTTCCAGATAATTTTGGATTTTGATACATTTAGATCTTGAATAAGAACAGTTGTGGGTTAAATTAGTAAATCACTGTAAAAAGAGATACCAACTACCTTGTACCATGTCTAAGTTCAGTGTATAATGATTGGCAATTCAGTAGTTTTATCTTTAATATTAAGTAGTTCATAAACTTCAGGCAGTGCTTTGCGTAATTCTATTTTTTTAGCTGAATTCAAAAAAACCTATAACTCTGGGGGACATCTATACTAACTAGCCTTCAATTGAAATGTCATCTTCCCTGCCTTTTATCATAATGATATGAGAAGAATTTAGAAAAAAAAATCTTGCATCTGAATTAAATACTTTAGAGTCAACCATAGCTTCTTTAAGAAACTTTCCTTGAGAAAGGTGATAATGTTTTCAGACTTGTACTTCTACAAAAATACTCAGCAGGCCTTTGAGAAAGCAGCTAGTGAAGCATAAAAGCCAGATGGCGTGGGCTTTGGTCAACTCTACCTATTGCTGGCCGAGACACCTTGGGCAAGTTAACTCTCCTGAGCCTTTGTTTCCACCTGTGTGTAATGGGGGTGTTCTGGAACTCAACAGTGATACAGAGCAACTCCATGCCCCTCCTCTGATTTCCTTTTGCCCAACTTAGTTGGAACCAAATTATTTACCCTTCTTGGTATATTGCTTATCTATATATTTTGACTTTTATTAGGACAGGGGAACTTAAACATCTATTTTATTGATCTCTCCTACAGCATGTGTTACAGTGAGCTGTACAGAGAATGTATTATTTTAAGGCTGATATAATTGAAGACAATAAACAACACCTTAGCAGAAGGTGGTTACATGCCCTTCAGGTATTCAACAATATGCCCATTCTGAGGGTGTTAGGAATAAAAAGAAAAGAAAAGAGCAACTGTCCCAGGATTAAGTCCTTGAAAACTCCAGTATTCAGAGGAGGAAAAGCTGGCAAAGAAGCATGAATGTGTCCGGTGAGAGAATCAGGAGAAATCCAGGGAGAAGGATGTCTTTAGAAGGAGAGTGGGGTCAACGGATAAGAACTACGAGTTTAAGATGAAGACTGAATTCATGGGATTTGCCAATAAGGAGGTCATTACTAACTCTGTTTATTACTAACATCAGTTTATTGGAGAGGATGAGAGGTAGATGGGAACTAGGAGGTGAGCTGGAGGGGGCATGTAAAGACAATTCTTTGAAGAAATTTGCTATAAAAGGAAGAGAGACACGGGACAGTTGCTGAGGGTATGTGGAGGTTAAGATGGTTGGAATCCTTTGTTGATTTGTTTTTAAGGTGACAGGCTGTAAAAGTATAGTGCATGTTGATAAGAATTTCTTTTCCTCAACTATTTGAGAGTAACATACGTGATGATTAAAATTCTAAGAGTTGAGCAAAGCAAGCAAGAATGTTGTCTGTTCAATACCTCGATGAAGCCGACTCATTCTGTGAGCGAACTTACCGTCCTCTGGCGCGTGCTTATACTCTTTGTCTTCCATCACTTCATAGTCAAACCCGAGAAGGTCAATGGGGATGGTGTATTTCCTGGCATAGTTCTGCCGGGCCCCAGTCAGGAAGGCTTGCGTGAAGAAGAAGCCAGAAAGCCAGAAGACTGGAGGAGGCCCAACCTCGTACCACTGCTGTGGTGACAAAGCACACATGTTCTGAGGCTGGCGCCCTTCAACTTTGAATACAACCAGCTTAGTAAAATTCACCCCCAGCACTCCCCCTGTTCTGTTTTAGGTAGACTAATAAGTGAGCCGACACGGTCAGGAATAAAACTTTACGCTGTCGAGGTTTTAAAAAGCTACTTATTCAGTGTTTGTCTGACTTCAATTTCACATCCATTGCATCAGCTGGGATGCCACAATGTGGGTTAATGCAGAAGTGAATGTCTTTGTATGTGCCCAGTGATTCCTTCCAAAAAGCCCCACACAACGACGAATATCTGATATACGTTGTTGCACACGATATCATAGTGTCATAGTCAACTAGATCCCTATAACGTCTGGTGATATTTCCCCCATTTTTTTCTAATCACTGGTGTCCAGTAGAATATTCCTTTGGAAGTTTTCCCACCTGCTTTACCAAAATACAATGAAATCTGACATATGGAAACACAGTATTATACAAAGAACTTACTAAAGAAACCATAGTGAGAACTTAGGATATTATAAACATCGAAGATACCCAAATAATTCTGTTCATATCATACTTTAAGACGTTAATTGACTACTGATTTTAAATGGAAAATTACAGAAGTCAAATGAATTTGAAGAGCTTTTCTCTGCTAGAGTCCAAGGTAGAGCCTTCATCGTTCAAGAATAATCTTATTTCTTTAGCATCAACTCTAGGAATAACAAGAAGGCCTGTGTTATTCAAGGGAAGTTGAGTCACTTTATCCCTGCAGAAATTTTCTCACAGGCAGTTTTGATGCATTATGAACAGTATGTAGGAAATGAATGCTTTTAATGAACATAATAAATAACATAGTTAAGCAACAGTATTGCCGGATAATTAGGAGACAGGTTTCTGCATACTCAACACTTCCAAGACAGTTCGCCATGGGGATTATTACCGTGTTGGGCTGAGCCAGCAGTCTACTGACTTCATGGTCTGGAAGAGTGCTGGACAAGGAAAGATAATGCTTCTTGCTAGTAGCTTGCCTGGCTTTCTAAGGTGCTCTGCTCTAGGAATCCATTTTGATGCTTAGTATTTAACGCAAAAAATCAACATAGCCAGTTGTTTTCTCTCTTTAAGCATCACTGACTTGAGTGTGTTGTTTACTAAATATGAACACCTGTTTCTAAAGAAGCTTTCAGAGATTCTGTTTCCCATATTAGTGTTTTGAGACTTGAGTGTAACAGTGACATACATTATATGCAATACTGAGTCGTGGTCACTTGTGCCTGGGATGCACAGAAAAACGAGAGAGTAATGTCACATTAGGCATCCTGACGAAAATGAAATGAAACCATATATGACAGTTTAGATGAACTCACTTGCAAGAATTTCAGTCTTGAAAGGAAGTCATTCACATAGCTCCCAAGTGGTTTAAGGCTTGGGTATGATTTACCCATCCACATTCCTGGAATTTTGACATTCAGAATGCTGCTAACCACTTCTTCAAGATCCGTAGACATCACCACAAGCCCCTGAAACATGTAAACCTTTGGTTAATGTGATAATACTGATTTTGGACAATCCTCTCTTAAATACCTTTTTCATAATTATCCTTTGTTTAAACTTGTGATTACAGCTGAGTCATATAGGAAAAAAGAAAAGATATATTCTTTTGCTGACAGTTAAGTCATGGAGTCACTGAACTATTCCTTACAAAATATTGACAATTTTACTTTTAATCAAATTTTTGTGGAAAATTTTCTTACTGAGGTATAATTGACACGTAACATGGTACAGTTGACCCTTGAACAAATGGATTTGAACCGTATGGGTCTATGTGGATTTTTTTCAATAAATACATTGAAAAAATTTTTTTTTAGATTTGTACCTATTTGAAGAAACTCACAGATGAACCAAGTAACTGAGAAATAATTGAAAAATTTCAGAGAATGGTATTGTAATAATACAGTACATTATACATATTATGTGTTGACTATGTTATGGACAAGGCTTCACGTCATCAGTTGGCTATTAGCAGTTAAGTTTTTGAGAGGTCAGGAGTTATGTGTGGATTTTTGGCTACAAGAGGGTCAGCAACACTAACCCCCATGTTGTTAAAGCCTCGACTGTATTAGTTTCATGTATACAATATGATGGTTTAGTATTTGGATATATTACAAAATGGTCACAATAGTCTGGGTAAACATCTGTCACCAGACGTAGTTACAGTATTGTTTCTTGTGATGAGAACTTTTAAGATTCACTCTCAAGAACTTTTGAATTTGCAACACAGCATTATTAACTATAGTCATTAGGCTATACATTGCACTCCCATGGATTTTATTTTAGAACTAAAAGTTTGTGCCTTTTGACTTCCTTCAGCCTTTTGCTCACCCTGGAAAAATCTTAATACTTAGCTACTCACTAGCTATTAAATCACAGACTAACTTTGACTTCGTTTACTGTCTTTTTTTTTGCCTTTAAAAAATTTTTTTTATTAACATATAATGTATTGTTTGCCCCAGGGGTCTGTGAATCATCAGGCTTACACACTTCACAGCAAGTTCACTGCTCTTTTGAATAGACAACTGTTACATCTCCTGTCTTCTTAAAAGAATAGTGATGAATATAAAATTAGAAAAATTATATGAAATCTTTTGGAAAGTTAAAATAGTCTCAGTTTTACCTGTGAAGTCTTATCCCATTTTGTTAATTATTTAAGTAAACTCTTTGCCCAACATGGGGCTCAAAATCATGACCCTGATATCAAGAGTTGTATGCTCTACCAACCGAGCCAGCCAGGTGCCCCAGTCTTACCCATTTTGAATCACTGGTGGACATATGTTAAAACTTTGAGGCCTTTAAAAATTACTGCCTCGTTGATCTTACAGTTGGGCCAGTTGCCATCATCATTTCTCTTTTCTCTATAGTTGACAGAATTACCCCAACTAACATACGGAGAAGATTTGAGAGTAAATTTAATATGTTCAACACCCACATTTCCTTTGCCTCCTTTCCCAAACCCACTAAAACAGCAGTCAATGAATTTATGTTTTAAGGGCATAAGCCTACAAGTGCAGAAAAAAATTAGGGCAAGACAAAATGGCAACACAGTTTTGGGAGCTAGAAAGCATTTGGACTGTTGGCAGGTGATGTTGAAGTCGGGCGTTAATCGGATCCTAAACCAGTAGAGGAGAAAGCCAAGCGACAACTGGACATCACTGGAGAATACCCAAAAGTGTTTGGAACTGATGGCCCTAGATGAAAGTGAGGAGTGGAAGGTACTGCCAAATGAGAAGGGTTATTGAAATTGGGTTTCAAAAACAGATTCCTAGGACTTCTCCCACAAATCTGCACATTGCCTACCTTGAATGAAACGTGGAAGGGAAAATGAAGAAATCCCTGGGGGATGCCAGGCTCAGCTGGGGGTCAGATTACCATCCTGAAGTCAGGAATTACATGAATGAATGTACATTGGATGCTGAGACCCCTGAGGCCCCTCTCCCCTTTTCCCCAGAATGCTGGAAGCCAGGCCTTTCTCTTCCAGGAAGGACACAGGAAGAACCAGGTCAAGGAGAAGCCAAGGATCCTGAATGCTGCTTAGCCAGACATCCCAGCCAGATGACACCGCAACCAGCCCAGGGGACCCCCTCTCAGTAATAGCTCCTCCTCAACCACTTTGCTCCTCCTCCAAAGCTACTATCAGAAACAAGCTTAGCTGGAACTTCAGTATGATTGCTGCCTGCCTGCACACTTGCTCCCCCACAGTCCTTCTTGCACGGGTCAGAGTGAACTTCTAAAAATATAAAACAGATCATTTCACTTCATTGCTTAAAATGCTCTGAAGACCTCCCCCTTTTATTTTTTAGAACAAAATTCATGATCTTAAACATGGCCAACAAGCCCACGATGAGTCTGTGGCTTTTCTCTGTCCTACTGTTTCCCTCATGCTCACTCCACTCCAGCCACAAGAGCCTTTCCTAGTGTTCCCAGACTAGGCCAAGCTTGTTCTTCTCGTGGTCTTTGCACTTACCATATCCTCAGCCCAAATGTTCCATGGTTTTTCCGTTAAGCTCAGACCCCTGCTGAAGGGTCAGCACCTTTCATTTTGTATCAATCTGACACAAAATGGGTTTCCCACCCATCACTCTCTATCCTCTCATCCTTTATTTTTTTCTCATGGACTTAACATTTACCAAAATTATACATTTATTTTACATTTGTATCTCCCTAATCAAAACTTCAGCTCTCTGGGGGCTCCAGGTGCCTCATTTGGTCAAACGTCTGACTCATGATTTCAGCTCAGGTATGAGACCTAGCCCAGTGTCCAGCTCTGCGCTGGGCGTAGAGCCTGCTTGGGGTTCTCTCCCTCTCCTTCGGTCCCTCCCCACTGGTCTCGCTCTCCCAAAAATGTATGTGCTGCCGAAGTGAGCACTCTCTCTCAAAAATACAGTAAAATAAAGATTGGCTGTTTATTTTTTTTAAGGGTGGGGGTGTACCTGGGTGGCACAGATGGTTAAATATTCGACACTTTGTTTCAGCTCATGTCATGATTTCCGGGCGTGAGGTCAGGCCCCTGACTCGGGCTCTGTGTGGAGTCTGCTAAGTCTCTCTCCCCCTCCCTCTGCTGCTCCTCCCACCCTTTTCTCTCTCTTTCAAAAAAATAAACCTTTAAAACTTAAGCTCTATGAAAGCAAAGGCTTGGTCTTTCTTGCTCCTTTGTGTTTTCTTAGCATGTATCCTATCTAGCAAACGATGCCATCTAACATACTCCATAATTCCTTACCCACTTACGAACTGTCATTCCCAGAATCCTACATGGTCTTCAAGGGCAGGGATTTTGCTTCTATCCCCAGAATGAAGAACGAACAGTGCTTGCACACAGTCTCCCCCCAGTAAATATTTGCTAAGTAAAATGATAAGTTATTGCAAGGATTTTTCTCTTATATATTTCCTTACCTTGATCGCTTTTTGAATATCAATGCATGAGTCCCTTATGGTCTGCAGCAATTTATTGAACCGCCCCATCTCTTGGACGAGCACAGTGTTCATGCTCTGAGTATACGTTGTCGGGTACCTCCTCATTGCAGCCTCAACATCAAAGTTGTTGGGAAGTTTGCCCAAGATGTCACCAGCAACCTCATCTACGACTTCGTCTGAGGATTTTGCACCAGCGTCTGCTGAACGAGACTGTAAAGAATGCAAGCGAAAAATGAGAACTCCTCATTAAGTTGTAGGAATTGCTGAATAGGAAACTCCTAAGGTAGATTTTGTGCAAATGCGTACTATTCTGCTATTTTACCAGTGATTCTTCTCTGCATGAGACTGACTGAAGTGATAAAAAACAGGCACGGGATGGGGCTTCAGGAGAAAACCATTGTTAGGGAGGAAGGAAGAGGGCATGGACAGTTGTTCACGGGCAAAAGAGGGTCTAGAGCAAGAAAATGAGCCACACACTGGGCTTCCTAGGTAGAGCGGGAGTAGATGCTATAGAGAGAGGGAGATAAAGCATTTCTGTTGGTGGGGTGGCTCAGAAATGATGAACTTTAACAGCCAGGAGAAGGAAATCTGATCTTGCTTTGAGAAAGCTTGCCACAAAATATATTTGCCAATAACTCTGGTGCCTACTGGTTGCCAAAAGCAGACATATAGTTTTGTCCTTGAACCAGAAGGGCAAAGAAAATTAGCTCGTCTCCTCAAAGCAGTTGCAAGAGTTATGGAGAAAGGCAGACTTTAGTGATCCACACTGAAACAAAGGAAGGGGAATTTCATTTCAATTTTTATTTTTTATGTTTATAGTGGCAGGGTGCAAATGAATCTATATTTTTTTGGAAAACCGTTTAAATCCTCACAATAAATGAATGTGTAAATGAATGTGCACTTGAGCATGCACGTTGAGAGAAAACAAGCACAATTAGAATATAAATGAATGTATCTCATATTTTTCAAGCCCTAGGAAATTTAGTCTTATTTCAGACTTTGAATTTCCTGGTTTCTTTACTGGCACGGTATAAACACAAGATCTCTGCCAAAGTAACATTCCCAAGACTAATATTTCTTGTTCTAATTTTTTTTTCCTGTTCTGTTTTTTTTTTTTTAAGATATTTTAAATACATATTGTAAAAGTTTTGTCATTGTTAACTTGCTCTCTAAACTCTGCTGTTCTGGTCTCTTTGTCACTGAGTTGCGGTAAACCCAACGTGGAATCAATGAACTTCTGCCTACCCATTAGCATAATTGTACTTGCCAATCTGGGGGTGAGGATATTGAAAGAGGCTGTTTAATTACCTGCTGAGAAGATACCCCATGTGTATTTAGACTTAGCTGTTTGGTTCTGAGTCATTTTCTGTTGGAATGAACCCACTGTTGTATGTGTTCTGTAATGTGGCACACCCCATCAACCTTAAATAAAGCCAAAAGCCACCCTAAATGTCCTGTTGTCACTCCCCAGTGTATCATATGTGTCTAATACTTCTAGACATCTCCTTACTCATGTCTGTGCATATACTTTTGTAGTCAGGCAAGAACTGATCTTAGTGGAATTAGCATTTGTAAATATGGATGTAAAAAATTGTCTTTTTCCTTTCTCCCTTATTGGCAAATGTCGTCTGACAGTAGACCAGAGTGAGGAGTACCATGGACTCTTCCATCAAGGACAGCACACCATTTTATTCTCCTAATACGGTTCTTTTAGCCCCCCCACCCCCCACCCCATCGTCTCTTATTATCTGCCCTGCTTGGTCCTAGTCCATCTTTAGAATCCAGAAAAAGTTTAGCATTATGGTTCAGAACACAGATTCTGGAGCCAAACTACTGGGAGCCAGACTGCTTTGAGTCCTGGCTTGACTTTGTACTAGCGGACCTTAAGCAAGCTACTTAATCATTGTGTATCTGTTTTCTAGGGGTAAAGTGGGAATCATTAGCCCTCACCTCAGAGGACTGCCGTATGCATCACACTGTTACACACGAAGCACTTAGAACAGTGTCAGCATACGGTCAGAACTATGTACGTATTAGCTATTATCATCATTAGTCTGAGATTCCATAAAAGTAAAAACCTCCCTAGAAAGTCAGTTCATGGGATAATTCACTGGACCAAATAAGCATTCTTATTCAAATCGTACTCAGTCACCAAGGGAACTCTTACCATTTGGGCTAGTCTGCTTTCAGAAATGAAAGAAACCAACGACTGAGCATTTCTGCTAAAGGGAGAGTACAAGAGAAAAGCTCTTAGTAGGAGATCAAGACTAACTATTTTTCATTCAAATACGCTGACTCGTGCCCATGGCATGCTGAGTTCTAATGCCCTAAATTACTCTCTGACATGTGCTTAAAGCTCTCTTAAGTGGAGCTGCACGTCTACAAAGTGTCAACGATAGTTTTCTCCTCAACATTTTTGTACATCCTTTACTTACTGTTGCAAGTCTTTAAATGTGATGTAATCTGATAAAATACTGATGTGAAAGAAACTTTCTATGTAAACTACGTTAAATGTTCTGGAACATTTGAAGAAGATAAGTCACTATTGCTGTTGAATTAGTAAGAGACTAGAAAACAGGCAAAATTTTAGACCGGATCCTGGCATCAAACCTCTCCCCACGTATCTTGCATATTCTTCCACTTTTAAGAAATTAAAAAGGGACATAAGATACAATGCACTTATTGGGAGAGAATGTTCCCCTTCCTGGAGTAAATCTGGAAGAGGGTATCGCGCCTCTCCAAGAACAAAAGACCTGCCACTTGCCATCGAGTGATCGTTCATCAGCAAGGGACAGAAGCTGCCCAGAGGACAGATAACCTAACCGCGGCTTCTCACTGTCCTTCACTATCAACTCCAAGCCCCTGTGCGGCCGTGCGACTGCCTTTCTGGGACAAGACAGCACCAGCCATGGCCCGGGAGGCTCTCCTCTGGAGGCGGGGACAGGGGCCTCCCCGGAGGGTCCTTCAAGATCTGGAGCTGTAATCCGGCTGCGTGCCAGAGCTAAAACACAGAACTGTGGCGCCAGGTGTGCAGTGGCCGGGGCCCAGATGGGCTGAGGGAGGGGGTTTGACAGAAACCCGGGACGCAAGAGGAGAGACTGTTCACTGTGCTGTGAGAGCTTCCTGAACAGCAGCCACTGAGGTCCCCTCCCTGCAGTGGAGAGAGCGGGGAGATGCCATCTCCCGCCCCCACCAGGGAACCGCTGGACTTCGGTGGCAAGACCGCACCCCCGGTGGAGGCCAGAGCTGCGCGCACCAAAGCCCGCCCCGCTGCCCCCGGGCAGGGGCAGCTTCCCGGGGTGCAGGCGTCTCCCCCAGCGGACCCACAGGCCCCCTGCGTGCACCAAGGCCACTGACCACACCCCGCTCCAAAGCGTCAGCCTCAGCGCCAGCGGCAAGAGATTTTATTTGCTTATTCATTTAAGGGGGGGGGGGGCAAAAGAAAGTGTCCCCGTGGACAGAGGGGATGAAACAGAAGGGAAGGGACAGGGAAGAGGGAAGACTCTCAGGGAGACTCTGCACTGAGCATGGGCCCAGCTCGGGGCTCAACCTCACGGCCGTGAAGTCATGACCAGGCCCGAAACCAAGAGTCAGACGCTTAACTGACTGAGCCTCCCAGGAGCCGCTCTCCTGGTGGAAATAGGACCAGGCTTTCTTGCTCTTTTTTTTACCCCCCTTTGGAATCAGGCTTAGAGGTTATTGTTTGTTTGTTTTTCGTTTCTTTTTTTCTTTCTTTGGATCAGGCTTCCTTTCTTTCTTTGGAAAACTATCTTATAGTTTTTTGTTGGTTTCTTTGGGGGTTTTTCTTGGCCCCTTTTCCTTTTTTCAGATCAGGCCTTTTTTTTTTTTTTTTTTTTTTCAAATCAGGCATATTTTAACAAATCAAAACACACATAGTTAAAGGCCTAAACACTCCCTATTGCAAGAACGGAGGGACTCTGCAGAGGACTGACCCGTGGGGAAGAGCAGCCCAACCGCGGGAGCAGAGCGCACAGCACACACCGGAGACGCCTGCGCGAGTGCCAGGCCCTGGACAGTGTGCGACTCCTTCCTAGTCTGACTCTCAGTCAGTAAGTAATTAATAACAAAAATAACAAGTGTTCAAGTATCAGAACTCAGACATAATGACAAGATGGGGGAATTCTCCGCTAAAGGAAGATCAGGAAGAAATCACAGCCAGGGATTTACTCAAAACAGATACAAGCAATATGTCTGACAAAGAATTTAGAACAGCAGTCATAAGAACACTGGCTGGACTCAAAAGCACAGAAAACACCAGAGAAACCCTGGCTACGGAGATAAAAGACCTGAATACTGGTCAGGCTGAAATGAAAAATACTATGACTGAGACGCAGACCTGACTGTATGTGATCACAGTGAGGACGGAAGGAGCAGAGGAACAAACAGGTGATACAGAAGATAAAATTAACGGAAAATAACGAAGCTGAAAAGGGAAAGAAAACTATTAGATCATGAATATAGATTTAGGGGACTCAGAAATTACATAAAGCACAATAATAGCCGTATTATAGGAGCCCCTGAAGAAAAAGAGTGGGAAACGGGGGCAAAAGGTTTATTTGAATAAATTATGGTTGAGAACTTCCCTAATCTGGGGAAAGAAACAGGCACTAAAGTCCAAGAGGCACGGAGAACTCCCCTCAAAATCAACAAAAACAGACCAATACCGAGACATATCATAGTGAAACTTGCAAAATAAAAAGATAAAGAGAGAATTCTGAAAGTAGAGGGGGAAAAAACATCCTTAACCTACAAAAGTAGATACATAAGGTTAGCAGCAGACTTGGCCACAGTAAGTCGGCAGGCCAGAAGGGAGCGGTATGAAAGTCAATGTGCTAAGGAGAAAAATGTGCAGCCCAGTATACTTTACACAGCAAGGCTGTCATTCAGAATAGAAGGAAAGATAAAGAATTGCCCAGATAAGCAAAAACCAAAGGAGTTTGTGAACACTAAACCAGCCCTGCAAGAAATATTAAAGGGCGCCCTTTTAGTGGGAAAGAGAAACCAAAAGGAAACAAAGATCAGAAAGGAAACGGAGACAAAACCTAAAGGAAGAACAACTTTACAGGTACAATGGCAACTTCACGGTTTTAAAGGGCACTAAACCGTATCTATCAATAATTACTCTGAATGTAAATGGATTAAATGCTCCAATCAAAAGACATAGGGTATGAGAATGATTAAAAAAATAAGACCCATTATATGCTGCTTACAAGAGACTCATCTTAGACCCAAAGACACCTGCAGATTGAGAGTGAGGAGGTGGAGGACATTTCATCATGCTACCGGTCATCAGAAGGAAGCTGAAGTAGCCATACTTACATCAGACAAACTAAATTTTAAACCAAAGTCTGTAATAAGAGATGAAGAAAAGCACTATACCATAATAAAGGGGTCTACCCAACCAGAAAATCAAGCAATTGTAAATATTTATTCTTCCAACTTAGGATCACCCAAATATCTAAATCAATTAATAACAAACATAAAGAAACTCACTGATAATACAATAATAATAGGGAACTTTAACACCCCACTCATAGCAATAAACAGATCATCTAAGCAGAGGATCAACAACGAAAAAAGAGCTTTCAATGACACACTGGACCAGATGGACTTCACAGATATCGCCAGAACATTTCATCCTAAAGTGGCAGAATACACATTCTTTTTGAGTGAATATAGAATATTCTCCAGAATAGATCACACACCAGGTCACAAGTCAGGCCTCAACCAGTGCAGAAAGACTGAGATCACACCATGCATATTTTCAGACCACAGCATTATGAAACTTGAAGCCAACCACAAGAAAAAATTTGGATTGACCACAAATACATGGAGGTTAAAGAACATCCTATGAAAGGATGAATAGGTTAATCAGGAAATTAAAGAAGAAATAAAAAATTCATGGAAGCAAATGAAAAAGAAAACACAGAAGTCCAGAAACATCTGGGATGCAGCAAAGCAGTCAAGGAGGGAAGTATATAGCAATACAATCGTACCTCAAGAAGCAAGAAAAACCTCAAATACACAATCTAACCTTACACCTAAAGGAGCTAGAAAAAGAATAGCAAACAAAGCCTAAAACCAGCAGGAAAATGGGAATTATACAAAATTAGAGAAGAAATAAAGGATATAGAAATTAAAAAAAAGAACAGCAGAACAGATCAACAAAAACTTGGAGCTGGTTCTTTGAAAGAATTAACAAAACTGATAACCCCCTGGCCAGACTTACCAAAAAGAAAAAAGAAAGGACCCAAATAAATAATCACTAAAGAGAGAGGAAAGATCACAACCAACACTGTAGAA
Source organism: Mellivora capensis (assembly GCA_004024625.1). Lineage (NCBI taxonomy): Eukaryota > Metazoa > Chordata > Mammalia > Carnivora > Mustelidae > Mellivora > Mellivora capensis. The sequence goes on from PISX010002697.1 coordinate 42,319, forward strand.
ACACAAACAATTATCAGAGTATATTATGAGCAATTATATGACAATGAATTGGGCCATCTGGAAGAAAGAAATAAATTCCTATAAAAATATAAACTACCAACACTGAAGCAGAAAGAAACAGAAAATTTCGACAGACCAATGACCAGCAAAGAAATTGAATTAGTCATCGAATATCTCCCAGGAAACAAGAGTCCATGGTAGATGGCTTCCCAGGGGAATTCTACCAAACATTTAAAGAAAAGTTAACACTTATTCTTCTCAAACTGTTCCAAAAAATAGAAATGGAAGACCTCTAAACTCATTCTATGAGGCCAGAATTATCTTGATTCCAAAACCAGACAGAGACCCTACTAAAAAGGAGAATTAGAGGGGCCCCTGGGTAGCTCAGTCGGTTAAGCATCTGACACTTGATTTGGTTTCAAGTCATGGTCTCAAGGTTGTGAGATCGAACTGTGTGTCAGTCTCTGTACTCAGCATGGAGTCTGCTTGAGAGTTTCTCCTTCTACTGCTCCCACCCTGTTTCCTCTCTCTTTCTGTAAAAGAAACAAAACTTTAAAAAATAAAAAAAAATGGAGAATTTCAGACCAATATCCTTAATGAACATGGATGCAAAAATTCCCAAGATACTAGCAAATTGAATACAACAGGATGTTAAAAGAATCGTTCACTACAATCAAGTGGGATTTTTTTCCTGGGCTTCAGTGGTGGTTCAATATTCATAAATCAATTAACATGATACACCACATTTATAAAAGAAAGGATAAGAACCATATAATTCTCTCAACAGATGCATAAAAAACATTTGACAAAATATAGTATCCTTTCTTGAAAAAAATCTCAAGAAAGTAGGGATAGAAGGAATAAAGCTCAACATCATAATGGCCATATATAAAAGACCCATAGTTAATATCATCCTCAAAGGGGAAAAACTGAGGCCTTTTCTCCTAAGGTCAGGAACATGACAGGGATGCTCACTATCACTACTGTTGTTCAACATAGTACTGGACATCTTAGCCTCAGCAATTAGGCAGCAAAAAGAAATTTAAAACATCAGCAAGGAAGAAACCAAACTTTCACTATTTGCACATGACATGATACTCTTATGTAGAAAACCCAAAAGACTCCACCAAAACATTGCTAGAAATGATACATGAATTCAGCAAAGTTGTAGGATATAAAATCAACATACAGAAATATGTTGCATTTCTCTACACCAATAATGAAGCAGCAGAAAGAGAAGTCAAGGTATCGATCCCATTTACAAATGCACCAAAAACCATAAGATACCTAGGAATAAACCTGACCAAAAAGATCTATACTCTGAAAACTATAGAACACTTATGAAAGTAATTGAAGATGACATAAAGAAATGGAAAAACATTCCATGCTCATGGATCAGAAGAATAAATATTGTTAGAATGTCTATACTACCCAAAGAATTTACACATTCAATGCAATCCCTATCAAAATACCACCAGCTTTACAGAGCTAGAACAAACAATCCAAAAATTTGTATAGAACCAGAAAAGATGCCCAATAGCCAGAGGAATGTTTAAAAAAAAAAAAAAAAGATGGTGGCATCACAATTCCATAATTCAAGCTCTATTACAAAGCTGTAATCATCAAGACAGTATGGTACTGGCACAAAAACAGGCATGTGGATCAATGGAACAGAAAAGAAAAAAATGGACCTGCAGCTATATGGTCAAGTAATCTTTGACAAAGCAGGAAAGACTATTCAATGGAAAAAAGACAATTTTTCAACAAATGGTGTTGGGAAAACATGGACAATGACAGGCAGAAGAAGGAAATGGGGCTACTTTCTTACACAATACACAAAAATAAATTCAAAATGGATGAAAGACCTAAATGTGAGACAGGAAATATCAAAATCCTAAAGAACACAGGCAGCAACCTCTTTGACCTTGGCCGTAGCAACTTCTTACTAGACATGTTACCTGAGGCAAGGGAAACAAACAAAAATGAACTATTAGAACTTCATTAAGATAAAAAGCTTCTGCACAGTGAAGGAAACCATAACCAAAAATAAAAGGCAGCCTACGGAATGGGAGAAGATATTTGCAAATGACATATCTGATAAAGATTATGATCCAAAATCTATAAAAAACTTATCAAACTCAATACACCAAAAACAAATAATCCACTTAAGAAATGGGCAGAAGACATCAATAGACATTTTTCCAAAGAAGATATACAGATGGCTAACAGACACATGAAAAGTTGCTACACATCACTCACCATCAAGGAAATACAAATCAAAACCACAATGAGATACCACCTCACGCCTGTCAGAATGACTAAAATGAACAACTCAGGAAAAAACAAATGTTGGTGAGGATGTGGAGAAAAGAACACTCTTGCACTACTGGTGGGAACGGAAGGAAGCTGGTGCCGCACCGTGGAAAACAGTATGGCGATTCCTCAAAAAGTTAAAGATAGAGCTACCCTATGACCAGCAATTTCACTAAGAGGTATCTACCTAAAGTATAGAAAAGTACAGATTTGAAGGGAGCACATGCACCCTGATGTTTATAGAGCACTATCAACAACAGCAAACTATGGAAAGAGCCCAAGTATCCATTGAGTGATGAATGGATAAAGGAGATGTGGTGTTTTTATACATATATACACACATATATGTACACACACACACAGGAATATTCCTCAACCATCAAAAATAATGAAATCTTGCATTTGCCATGTTGTAGATGGAGCTATAGGGTATCATGCTAAGTGAAATAAGTCAGTCAGAGAAAGACAAATACCATATGATTTTGCTCATATGTGGAATTTATGAAACAATATGGATGAACTTAGGGGAAGGGGAGGAAAAATAAAATAAGATAAAAACAGACAGGGAGGGCGCCTGGGTGACTCAGTGGGTTAAGCCTCTGCCTTCGGCTCAGGTCATGATCTCAGGGTCCTGGGATCGAGCCCCGCATCGGGCTCTCTGCTCGGCGGGGAGCGTGCTTCCTCTTCTCTCTCTGCCTGCCTCTCTGCCTACTTGTGATCTATCTCTCTGTCTGTGTCAAATAAATAAGTAAAATATTTAAAAAAAAAAAAGACAGGGAGGCAACCCATAAGAAACTCTTAACTATAGAAAACAAACGAAGGGTTGTTGGAGGGCAGTGGGGGAGGGGCTAGATGAGTGATGGGTATTAAGGAGGCACTTGTGATAAGCACTGGGTGTTCCGTTTAAGTGATGAATCACTAAATTCTACTCCTAAAACCAATACTACACTATACGTTACCTAACCTGAATTGAAATAAAAACTTGGAAGAAAAAGAAAATACAATGCACTTGAACATGGTTTCTGTAAGAAAGGCGAAATGGAACTCCTAGCAGCTGAGTGATACTCGAAGATTCTTTCCAAATCAAAAGGCTGATGGGGAAAAAGAAAACGCCAACCCAAACCATATGCTCATATACTTCATGTTTAAATTCATAGTTAAGGTACACAGGAATTTTCATCTTTTCCTTAAAATGGTTCTCCACTTGAACAGATGGCCCACGCTGCTTGGGCAGCCTCCCTTCCAGCCGCAGAAGCTGGTTCTTACTGGAGCGCATACCTGCGTGAGAAGAATGTTATCAAACAGCAGTTGAGTTTCTGACTGATCTTTAGTGATATCCGCATTGGCGTTCATCCCAAAGATTTCTGGGGCAGGGTTCAGCGGCAGAGTCTTTGTGTATTCGATGTAGCTCTTGTGCTGCAGAGATGAATAACAAGGAGTCAGGAGGTTAGAAATCAATTATCCTGTAGAACTTTCTCTCTGAGAAGAGAAAATTTCCAATACTCGAGTTATTGAGTGGATGAGCCTGTGGAACTGGACACCAAATGCTTTCATTTTCTTTCAACCTGGGGCAAAGTTAAGAAAAAAAGGAAACATTTAGGAAGAAAAAAATAAAATGTCCCATTCGATTGGAATGGATTTTAAAATGGAGAGAGGCCTATCCCAGCCACCTTATTTAGAAAATTTCTTCTGGAGAAATTTTTCTGTGCCACATTTACTGATTGTTCTTCATTCATTACAATAAAAATAATTTTTTTCTCTTTACTCTGATTTTTCTATTTCCTCTTGTGATAAATCCATGTAATTCAGCAAAGTAAACATTACCCACATGTTTATTATCCTGAGATAATCACCATTAACATTTCTTTTTATGGGGTGCCTGGGTGGCTCAGGGGGTTAAAGCCTCTGCCTTCGGCTCAGGTCATGATCCCAAGGTCCTGGGATCGAGCCCCACATCGGGCTCTCTGCTCAGCGGGGAGCCTGCTTCCTCCTCTCTCTCTCTCTGTCTCTCTCTGCCTACTTGTGATCTCTGTCTGTCAAATAAATAAAATCTTAAAAAAAACCACATTTCTTTTTATGCATATGGATACACATTTTGTATTTTATTTACACGGACTTCTGTCAAAATTGCAAACCTTTCCTCAGGCTCACACTGTCATACCAACACTTACAGACACACATGGTGGTGGGGGTGGAGGACTGGTCACTGACAGTTTCTCGAAATGGGTCATGTTACGTACACCTGACTTCATCTCGCCTTTTTCTCACATGAAATCCCGATACCCCTGGTTCCACATGTGGGCCTCGTCCACTTATCTAGTGACCCAGGCTCTGGGACTGATCTTCTCTTCATCCCTGTTGACATCTGCTCTCAGCTAGCATTAATCCTAATGGACGACGTGGTTATGGTATGTGCCTCTGATGCATGTGCTCCTAGGTTTAACTTTCAATACATGCCCTTCTGACTTTTCGGAATAAAATGAGAACGAATTCAATTGTCCTGGCAGTCCCTGGGCGCCTACTGTGTGATCATATGAAGGCAGATACCACATCTCCCGCTAGGCCGACCTGGAAAAAGGAGCAGAAGGAAATGGGACTCTTGGCAGTAGATGGTTCTGTAACTCTCTTCCCCTTTCTATCTGTGTGGCCTTGGGCAAGTCATTCAACTTCAGTCAACCCGCTTTCTCATTTGTAAAAAGGGCCAAGTAATAATACCGATGTTAATCTGATGCTCTAGTGAGATAATTACTGTACCGCTTTGTAAATAAGTAAGAATAATCTAGATATTAACTATTCCTGTTAATATCATTTTGTAACCCTTCTCGTGTATATTTTCATTTTAACTGGGGACAATGTCTTTTTACCAAAGGGACAAATTCATGATCATAGAATTTCAGGTCACTAAGAAAGATCTTCTTGGGCAAGTGGCGTTTCTGAAATTCCTCACATTACGGCAAACAACAAACCATTATCTACATATGCATGAGGTTTGTTTCAAGAAGGCTGGAAAAAGCACACATGATGGTTAACCAAAAAAAATGAGGCCTCTGGGGGAAAAACAATCACCATTTTATCAGAGGAATTTCAGGTTTTACTGCTTTTTGTTTTCTTGAAGGGCGTACTTACATCACCAGAAGGCGGAACGAAATAGATACCGCTTGAGTCGAATTTATAGCTTGGGTTTTGGACTAATTCTTTGTTGAAGAATTTGTTCAGAATGCTGCGCAGCGTGCGCCGGTCCCAGTCGTCGGTCACCCTGCCTCCGTAGTTGCACTCCCCTGTCATGTACCTCAGAGCTTCGTAGGGCAGTTCCTAGAATCCAGAGCTCGAGTCACTGCACCAGCAGAGAGTTTCCAGCAGCGTGCAGAGTCATGCAGCGCTGGGTTTCCTGTCCGCTCCTATTATTAAACTGCTTACAAAAATTTGCATTAAACACAATTTCTCCTCCTCTGCTCATTGTCGTGATTTCCCCCAGAGTCGTCTTCTCCTTGCGTGATTTGTGCTTTTCATTCAATCAATGCAGAGGATAGAATTCGTCCATTAACGTGGCCCTCACTCACCATTCAAGCAACACTAACGGACCACCTACTATGTGCCAGATACAGAATGAGCGAGACCAGAATCCCATCCTTGAAACACTGACATTGCTGACTGCCATTTAAAACAAATCCAATATAATTCAGAGATAATCAGGATAAATTTCCTGCAGTTTTTATATCCCTCTGGGTTGGACAATTGGAATCCCTGTAGAGGCAATTTTGCATATAATTTTTTTTACCAAAGCTCAGATTATAAGATATCTCTTACCGTTTCATGAAATGCTCTTTTAAAATAGTTTAATAATTTAAGAAACAAAACAGATGAACATGGGGGAAGGGGAAAAATCTGAGAGAGGGAAGCAAACCATAAGAGACTCTTAATGAGAGAACAAACTGGGGGTTAATGCAGGGAGGGAGGTGCGGGATGGGCTAGATGGGAAATAGGATTAAGGAGGGCCCTTGGGGTGAGAACTGGATGTTATATGTAAGTGATGAACTCCTGAAACCAATATTACACTATGTGTTTACTAACTAGAATTTTAAAACTTGAAACAAAAAAAAAAAACAATTGAAAAAGTATCTTCTAATATTGAGCCCTTCAGTCACTCCTAATTTACTGCTGTGTTAAATTATGTTTCATTAAATATACATTTCTTAAAATTTCTAATGATTCTTTGATTCCTGAAAAGGAAACTACTATGTCAAAGATAAAAGAGTTTATAAAAAGCAATTGATTAATGTCACTAAGCTACTTTTTCATTTTTTTTCCCTTTTTTTAAAAGAAGGCGCCATGCCCAGCATGGAACCCAATGTGGGGCTTGAACTCACACTCTGAGATCAAGACCTGAGCTGAGATCAAGAGTCGGACACTTAACTGACTGAGCCACCCAGATGGCCCACCAAATTGCTTTTCTGAAAGGCTATAGGAATTGTAGGAATCAGCTTTAAAATGTTTGCTAGTTTGTTTGACCAAAGATAAGTAATATTGCATTAATTTGCTTTCTTAGAATATCAGTGGAGTTTACAGTTTTTTCATGTTTAAAAACATGTGTTCTGTGAACTAGCCTTCTACCCATTTTTTTTCAAATAAAGTTTTAATAGCTTTATTATATATGTATTATAATATATATATGTTATATATTATATATACTATATATACATAATATACATAAGCTGTTTTATACATTATCCTTTTTAACCAAATATGTGGAAATATTTTTCCTTTTAGCTTGCTTTTTTATTATATTCTCTGATATGAAGAATTTTTAAATGTTTATGAGTGCAAAAGTATTAATTGTTCATATTGCAATTTGTTTTATCATCAGCATAAATACTTAAATATCCACCAGCAATTCAGAGCATTCTATGTCTCATTGCTCTCAACAAAACTGAGCATTATCACTTAGGAGAAAAAACTGACAGTTAAACAATAACATTGTTTAACTCCAGGTACATTTTTAAATTTTTAAAAATATTTTTAAAATATTTTTTATTTTTAGTAATCTCTATACTCAGGAGAAATTTACTGAATTAGGGGTTGGAAGTGATGAGACTTGTTATATGTTAGAACTAGAATAAAAGGCAGAGAATTTACGAGAACGTGTGTCAGTGGCAGTTTCTCCACAAGACTTTGTGGAGAAACAAACAGAATGAGGACAAACTCCAGCATGTTTATGTTCTTCCAACTTCAAATGTGATGGGAGTTTGATCAGATGCATGCACTGCCTGGACTTGCCTTGTTAACCTCATAAAAATGAAACATAGCAAGAAAACTCACTGGCAAGGAAAGTAGGTAGTATATGAGGTAGAACAAAGGTGAACCAGCTGGCCTCTGGGAGGGTCTCCTGATGCAGAGGAAAGAGGAGAGGGGGCCGTGTTTGATCACATAAAAAGGGTTAAACCTGCCAACCTGCCATAGAACTGATGGTAAGATGTTCTTTCTCTCAGCAGCTTGATCACAACCAGCCGATCACACTGGGGAGTGCATTCTCCCAGGGGCCCAGGGACACTGGCTGGGGTTGCAGAAATCATGGCAGCTTGCTGCTGGGCCCTCTGGGATGAAGGTTGAGACCACAGATGGAGGGAGTATACGTGGAAGCAAAGCTGGAAATCAGCAACTTGTATGCAAGGGTGTACACAAAGTCATTCATTTTTGTATTGCTTATTAGCAAAAACTAAAAAGGAAATAGAATCCTAACAGTGAGGGGCACCTGGGTGGCTCAGTGGGTTAAGCCTCTGCCTTCGGCTTAGGTCATGATCCCAGAGACCTGGGATCGAGCCCCACATCGGGCTCTCTGCTCGGCAGGGAGCCTGCTTCCCTCTCTCTCTCTGCCTGCCTCTCTGTCTGCTTGTGATCTCTCTCTCTGTGTCAAAAAAAAAAAAAAAATCCTAACGGTGAGCAAAGGGGGGAATGCTGTGTAAGCAGCCATTAAGCAAAGATCTCTGTATACTTTGGAAGTTGTCCACAATATATGCAGAATGAAAAAAGGAAGCTGAAAATGATTGTATGAATACGATTATGTTTTTCAGAAAAAAACTTGTGTGTATATTGTGCTTATGTATGTATGACTTATATGCATATAGGAAAACTTCCACACAGATATGTCCTAAGCTATGAAATTGGTTGCTTTGGAGTAAAAGTAGGGTGAGAGGGAGGGGTGGGCCTTAAACACACACACACAAACACACACACACACTCCTACCAAAACAAGAAAAACAAAGTCATTGCCCATCTGCCAAGCAGATTATATCTATCTACTATTATTTTCTTCTTTTCCAGCTTAATTTTTCCTATTTCCTTTTTTTAATCCAATAGGAATGACATAGTACAAAAAATCTAACTTGTTTTTTTCTAATAGCAAATAATCAATAATTCTATCATAATTTATTGAATACTTCTATCTCCTATTCATTTCGTTTTTTCTCTTTATTTTTCTTTTGAATTCTAGTTAGTTAACATATAGTGTAGTATTGGTTTCAGGAGTAGAATTTACTGATTCATCTCTTCCCTATAACACCCAGTGCTCATCACTGGGTAACACTGGGTGTTCCATATGACACCCAGTACCCATCACCCATTTACTCTATCCCCTCCCTCACCGCCCCTCTGTCCTGTTCATGTTAAATGCTGCAATTACAATGCCAAATCCCACACGTGGTATTGATGCCATTCTTATTGAGAGCTTGAAGATCTTTCCACTCATCATGATTCATTCATAAGAGACACTTACTGAGTCATCTACCTCCTATACATATTTAGGCACTAAGCATACAAGGGTAAACAAATCAAAATCCCCATGTAGTCTAGTGGCTCATGATCTGAAAGAATGTGTTCTGCTCGGCCCCAAAGTTTGTCACTCCCAGTCGGACATGCATGAGCAGCTCCGTCAAGACTCCCCGAGTGAAGTGGGGCCAGGACACCCATGTTTCTGGCTACTGAGCTACAGTATGTTAAGGGAAGGGTGACAGAGAGGATAGGCAAGTAGATCATAAAAGACCAAAAGTCTGGAATCGTCTCCTGCTTTCACCCGTGTTCACCTACAGCGATAAGGATTCTCAGCACAAGGCTGGACAAGGGACTCGCAAGAAATGTGCCAAGAGGAGGCATACTTGGTCCTGAGTCTGAGATGGTCGTTCAAGAACTACTCCCCAAGGCAAACAAAGATGGAGCACAGGAAAAGGCACTTGAAATAGAAGGAAAATATATGGTGAGGCTCAGAGACTCGAACAGCATATCATAGTGAGAGAAAAGCAAGGGGATTGTGGGAGGGTGGCGCAGCAGTCCCCACTTGTCCGCAGGAGATGCGCTCCCAGTTCCCCAGCGGATGCCAGACACCATGGAGAGTGGTGTCTGGCATGATTGTATGGGTCTGGGTTGCCCATGTGTACAAGCCTATGACAGAGTTTATGAGTTAGGCACAGTAACAGGTTAACAATGATAACATAGTAGCTAATAATGAAATAGAACAACTACAACAACCTACTATCATAAAGTGCAAGTGAGCGTGGTCTCTCTCCAAATACCTGACTGCATTGTACCCACGCTTCTTGTAATGATGCAAGAGGATAAAATGTGTCCGTGATGAGAGGAAGCGGGAGGAATGACATGGGCATTGTGATGTAGTGTTAGGCTACTACTGACCTTCTGATGATATGTCAGAAGGAAGAGCATCTGCTTCCAGGCTGCACCTGAGCACAGGTTACTGAACTTGAGGAAAGCAAACCGAGGATGAGGGGCCCTCGGGTACAGGACATGGGCTAGAGCAGGGAGGGGGAGTAGGGGGTGGTAGGGTGTGGCTCGGGCAGGATAAGGAATAACTGAGTGTCAGTGACTCCCAGATTTCTAGATTGAGGTTGGGTGGGAGTTCTATTACTCTGATGCAGGCAGAGACTTGAAAATGGGGACTGGCAACAGTATTCCTTAAGATAATTGTTCCTCATTCTGTTGTTTTTCCAAAATTTCCCCTACTCCTTGACCTGCTCTCCAACCACTGACATTGGGTGGTCACCAACAGCCAATCCTTAGTTCTTTTCTTAGGCTACATGGCCTTCCTTTTAAGTTTCAGATGTTCTCAGGTCTCTCTTAACACTTTAACAAAGTAAATCCCTGGTTTGTGTTCACTTCCTTCTCTTGGGCTATATTTTTCATTTCAGAGCCTGGTTGATTTATGGTCTTCTCAACTCCTTTCAAAATAAGTATAATACACTCACTTCTTAGATTCCCACACATATATGTGTCAAACATAAATGATAAAATATGGGTTCCTAAGAGACAACCCAGTGTCCTAACCACCTTTAAGAGCAGTTATGATATCCTGTTACAACAAAGTATTACTTAATATGCTGTTGGGAATTATTCGTTACTCATTTTATAAGAGTAGAAATTAATCGGAAGCCCCTGCTCACTATACAAACTTACAAGGTGATAAGGAGCAAAGTAAGTCATGTCCTTGCTGTGATTTTTACGATACCTCATACTGGTTCAGGAACATGTGGAGTTGCTGTACACTGATTCTTAGGTCAGTCTCATTGAACTCATAAGGAATATTCCACCCCAGGGGTCCAAATTTCCGCCTCTCTTGTACCAAAGCATGAAAGAAACAGAGGCCGTAAAGTAATTTCTTGAATTCCTCCTGTAGTGAAAAGAAATGGCACCACATCATTTCCCTCCTAACATTACATTATACTTACCATTTTTTTACCTGAAAGTAACATTTTGTTTCAAATACATCCATCCCAAAGTACACCAGCACAGAATTCACTATTTCTACAGGCTATTTAGGCAAAAATATGTCCATTCATACACATGTTCAATAGACACACATAACTATGGATACCAGGTTTTTAGAGAGCACAGAGAGCTTGTCTGTTTAGTGTTACCTTATAGGATGTTGGAGGTTCCAACCGAAGCATAACAAGGCAAGAAGAATGAATTCCAATGTGTGGTTCCAGACCACCATGGAGAAATTTCAAAGGAGACGGTTTAAACCAATTAGCAGCTCTACAAGAAGGACTTTTGGATTAAAATTTACAGCCGCATGACTTTCCAACTTACTCTTAGGTAATAAGTCTTACAGTTACTTTGAATGGCAAAGCCAGCCCTGAATCAGAAATCAGAATGTATGATGCACCCTCCACAAGAATGCTATAAAGTGGTCAAAATAGAGTTTGAGAGAGGATTTGTGAATATTTCCTTGGCAAGGGCAGTGGCTGTGCTGGGAGCCCTCTGGCCCTCATCCCCAAGGGAGAAAGGTGCATGGGGTGTATTTTCTTAGTCCAAACCAGTGAGAAGGAATCAATGGGGTCAGTCAGAGAGTTGATGCACATTCTCTGCAGCTAGGATAGAGGGAAAAAAACAAAACTTATGCCTGAAAGAGCAGAGCCGTGTAAGGCTGCAGGGTAACGGACTGGGAGAGGGAAATCAGAGTCCCGCTCCAATGGAGGGCCAAGCCAGTGTGGACCCCAAGGAGCAGCTGGGGAGTTAGATTAAGAAAGTCAGCCAAGGGTGCCCCCGGCTGGCTCATTCTGTTAAGTGTCTGAAACTTGATTTCCCTTCAGGTCATGATCTCAGAGTTGTGAGATTGAGCCCTGCATTGGGCTCTGTGCTGGATGTGGAGCCTGCTTAAGATTCTCTCTCTCTCTCTCTCTGTCTCTCTCTTTCTCCCCTTCCTCTTTCTCTATTAAGAAAAAAAAAAAAAGGAAAAGAAAGAGGAAAAAGAAAGTCAGCCATGGGTCATTTGAAACATTTCTTGGTCAAGAGGACTTGTATCTTGGGGTAAGAAAATCCCTACAGAAAGAGCCTGTATGAAGTGAATGATAAAAACCAACAGCTGAAGGGGGTCCGGAGCAATCAGCTGAAGGAGGGACATGCCAGGGGTAATGGAGTCACAGTCAGAGGAGTCCAGAAGGGGAGCCCAAGGAGAACCCATGAGAAGAGTCACAAGAGAAAAATTCAGCTTTAAACCCCTGCCAAGTCCAGAGAGCCCCAAGCAATCACAGCCCGGGCCCAGAATATGCCTTCCACCTGCCCGGGGGCTGCACGTGTCCAGCCTGAGAGGTTAGGCTGAGCAGCCGTCTGCCAGCGGGGTCACAGAAAGAAGGACGCCAACTCTGTCCTATTCTCCCAGCAGCATGAAGCCCACTGACCACAAGTCCTAGCGAAGTGTCTGAAGAATCAAAGCCTACATTTTACGTAAAAGCTAAGTATAATTCACATACTACATTGCACTTTCTGATTTCTGAATCAAGGCTGGCTTCGCAAGTTAAAATGACCATAGGTCATTTCATTATGTGACAGTAACCAGAAAAGCCATGATGTTGCCCAAAGGTTAATCCAAGGGCAGGTAGAAATGTCCCCTATGGCATAAACTGAAAGGGGGAGTGGAGACAAAACAAAATCGCATCAGTTTAACCAAAGGGGTGGGAAAAAGCGAAGTGACATGTGCTCTGTGGGTTTGGGAACTATTTTACTTCGTTTCATTTCATTTCGTTTCATTTCATTTCAAAGTAGGCTCCACATCGAGTGTGGAGCTTGAACTCAGAACCCTGAGATGGACACCCGAGTTGAAATCAAGAGTGGGACGCTTAACCGACTGAGCCACCCAGGCGCCCCTAGAACTATTTTATATATGAACCGAGCAAATCGGTAAATGTGCCGATGATGTGAGAGCCCGGTGCCCAGTGTAAAAGAAGGGACCTGCACATATGGAATGAGGGAAAGTAAGAGCGAGCCCTGGGTGGTTGGGTGGAAGTCGGATATTCCGTTACAAACTCATCACCTCCGAAGTATGGGAATGAGTATGTACGTGTGCATGTAGTTATCTTAGGCACGTATAGGTGTGTATGTATTTGTATGTATGTGTATGTGTGTGAGAGTACATGCATATATTTCCAAGTTTTCTCCCCTGAAAGGACCAAGAGCCAAAAACAAGGCAGTAGTACTGAGCTCATCTAGAACCGAAATCTAGGTCTCTAGAACAAGGACTCCACAGAAGACCTTGGTTCTGTGGCTGGTTCCAGGGTTGAATGACAGATAAGCCTGCAGCCCCTTATGCTAAAGAAGTAAGAAGGCTAAGTAACACGATAACAACAACAGCAACAACAACAATAATAGTAATAAATGATGGGACCTAGTACAGAGGGGCCAGCTTGAAGGTGCTCTGCTGACCAAACTGGGGACAATTTGAGCAAAAGACTTAAGGATGGTAATTACCTGTAAATCACTGGGAGAAAAAGCAAGGAATTTGTGAGTCCATACCAACAACACATAAATAAAGGGGGAGGTGGGAAGCCTGTTGCAATTGAGAGTAGCAGGTGTCAAATATGGACGGAGCTAGAGTTGGAAATATCTCAGAAAATTAATGCATTAGGCAAGATACTTCACTGCCACTAAAATTGGGCCGGGGTTTCAAGCCATTGGTATGGCTTGAAAATGTGTCCCCAGAGACTGATGCTTAGTTACAAGGGGCAAAGCGGTTACTACACACTGAAGAAATCAGATGCCACTTTCTCTGGGTGATCAAAGTTTGTATCAGCAATGAGGGATACATGGAAATCGTGTACCTCCCAATGGGATAGTCTGAGGACACAATTTCACCAATGTCCTATTTTGGCTAAAAATGTGTAACTTGAATCTAATTGTGAAGAAATATCTGACAAGTGCCAAATGAGAAATGTTCTGTTAAAAAAAAAAAAAAAGAGGAGACGAATTCTTCAGAAAGGTCCATGTCCTGAAAGCCAAAGAAAGGTGGAGGCAATGTTCCAGATTAAAGGAAGCAAAGAGACATGACAACTAAAGGTCATTCTAACCCTAAACCAACCTGCAGTGAGCAGGGAAGGTGCCCTAAAGGACATGATTGAGTCAACGGACAAGTATGGAACAGAGGAACCTAGACAGTGTGTCCTTGCCAAATCCACTAAACCAATCACGATACCACGGTAAGATAATATTGCTATTCTTAAGAAATAGACCTTAAAGTATTTACTTAGGGGCGAAGGGTTGTGACATATCTACCTTACCCACCAAAGCTATGTATTAACAGGAGGTGAATTGGGGTAAAGGGCATAGGACTGTTCTTCATACTACTTTTATTCTCGCCACTTCTCTGTAAGTTTAAAATTATTTCCCAATAAGAAGTCAAAACAACAACGATGATGTACTCTTGGCTTTTGAGGAGATTGGGCTTTTGGATTCAACTGTGTTTGCTAAATGCCTAGACTTCCAGGCTGTGTGACTTCCACGGAGAGACCTTCGGATCTAGAAGAAAGGGAGTGAAATGTTGCCAAAGGCCTTCTGTCCGCCCTATCACATGCGGACACGGCCTCACCACCTACCTGAGGGTAACCCACTCTCTCTGGGCCTAATCAGTGCCAAAGCTACTCAGACAGCGGGTCTTAGAAGCGCAGGCCGAGGTTGGACTTAGGTTAAAACATAGGTGCTCGCTCTCTTTCAGTATCTAAGACTTTTGTTTAATGAAAGTCCTTCTTTATTTTTAATGTTTTCTTTTGATGTGTGCTTAAACATATCCCGGTATCAAAAGCGTGAGCTGTTTAATGGCAAAAGCTTACCAAGGTTCATAACCCCTCTTAAAAAGAAATTCTTCCATTTTTAATTACGGTAAAACGCTGTGAAACCATTTTAGGTCACAGACATTCACACACAGAATTCTAATCATGAAAGCAGTGGGTGGTTTCCCTGCTTGCCTGGGAACGCTGAGAAAGACCCTTATGAGTCCCATCAATCAAGGAGTAAAATCATTTTGGCTCTCATTATAGCTATATGGAGGAAATATTTTTATGTTTTAATTTAAAGATACGGCTCCAAATAGCAGAGGGCTCAGTTAATATCCTGAAACAAGATTCTCCCACCTTGCAGATTCGTACTGAGAATGGCTTACAGCTGACTTTCTAAATAGAAAGCTACATTATTAATGTCACTCCAGAAGATCTCAGCTGAGCAGGAACGAGGCTGGTGGTAAAATTAAAATAAAATATTAATACAATTGACTTCAGCATAGTCAATAATCAGTAATCAAAACCAACGGCACTGCGGGGCAGGAGGCCTATTTAATTTGTAGTTTTATTCAGCCACACACATCCGTGATCACCAGGGGCCACTTGAAGCGTTCGCAGGGCTGCGGTAACAAGACTTAGCCATTACTAACAGGCTTTTTGCAGCTGCCAAAGAACTCCGGGTCAGAGATCGGGTCCATGAGGTATGATCGAATAATATTAGCTCGTAAGCCTTTCGGTGCTTCATTGGTCATTTTCACACCATTCTGCAGGACAGACACGGGAAAGTTTGGTGATGGGTAACTTGTCAGCCAAATGCGGAAATCTGGATGTGTGGATTCTGGGCTTAACTCCTGCAAAAAAGGAAATTAGACATGAATGGGTACATAAAATCCAAGGGAAATCTCCAGATCGTATGTGCACGGGATGGCTTGGAGTGGGAGGAGGCATTTCTACAAAAGAGAACCTACTGCTGCAATTGAAGGCATGAGTCTTAAAACTGGATTCTGCCAAAACAACATTCTTCATTGAGAAGGCCCAGAGTGTTGCCATGCTTCTCGATAAATTTAAATCATAGGACTATACAGTTCACAAAGGTATTACATAATTTAGAGTTGGCCATAGTAGAGACTAAGACATTCCAAAAAAACCTCATATCTTAACTGATGGTGCTGAAATATTTATAGCTATAATTCCCTGCCCGAGAGCCAGATTAAGAATAATCCATTCTTCTCGCTGTAGCCGGGTTGTGAGAATGAGAAACGTATGTCAATAGTAAACCAAGCAGAGATGAAAAGAAGAAAGAGCGAGCATTTTGAAAGGTGAAGCATTAAAACACATCACTATGAGCTATATTTTCTTCAGGGGACATTCAGGTCTGTGCTAAGGAGGATAACAGAATATTCACTTAGCACTGTCTTGAAGGCTGTATAGGCAAGGAGGGATTATCACTGGCCCTTTCTCCTCTTCCTGGCCAGTCCCACTCCCTATTTCTACTTCCTCCAATTGTCTATGTCAGTAGTATCTCATTTTTTTTTAAATTTCAATTCTTTATCAGTAAAGCATTTCTTGAGCACTCATGTGGTGAAGGGACGAGGGTGAATTAGGAAGGATGCAAAGGTGTCTACTTTCTTAGATACCATAGTGGAGAGCGAGGGCACAGTGTTTGTCTCCTACAAGATGCCCTATGGTGGGTGACTTAAACAACATGACTCATGGGAATTTGGGGCTAAGTGTGCCATCCATTAGGACGAGCTCTTCACTCCTATATGACTCTCCAATGGGTATCTATGACACAGTTCAACAGGTCATGAGAATGGCCTAGAGATGGGAGAGCCATGAGGAGATAGGCACAAATATAAAACCTTTAACATAACACCTGAAGGATGAGAGGATGTTTGTAAGGCAAATAATAGAATCATTTTTCAGACAGAAATAACATTATGATGACCTGTATTCTTTTTCTTTCTGATTTATTAATTTGTGAGAGAGGGAAAGGGGGAGAGAGAGAGCAGGGGAAGAGGCAGAGTGAGAGGGAGAGAGACTCTCAAGCAGATTCTCTGCTGAGCGTGGAGCACAACGTGGGGCTCCACCTCAAGACCCTGAGGTCATGACCTGAGTCCAAACCAAGAGTTAGACGCTTGCTTAGCCGAATGAGCCACCCAGGCACCCCATGATGGCCTATATTCTTGAAAAAGTGTGCTATATCAATGAAAGCGAAAGAAGTTCAAATGGTGAGAGCATAGAAGTCATAGAAGACAGTAGCAAAGGTCAACTGGAAGCGTGCTTTCAGCCATGATGAGGCTTTCAACTTTGCCTTGCATAAAAAGGAAAAGTTTTAAGCAGTGAAGCAATATTCGTTACTAATTCAGGAAATAGTTGCAGACTGTCTCTCTGGGCCAGGCACAATTGAAGGTACTGGAGATGGAGCAGAGAACAAAACAAAGTCACTGTTCCAGCTCTCCTCCATATTTCCAGCTCACTGCAGGAGTCCTTGTCCCTGTTGAGAGGGACTGGGCAAGGGCTGACTGTGTGATTTCCCCTGGTGCCCTAGCCCCCACATGAGCCCATCTGTCCTGTAATCCAGCCATGCCACCAGCCTGTAGCCCTCCAAACCAGAGGACGGGCATGGAGTTGGATGGCATGCACATCACTGGTTATGAGGAGGGAATAAAATCTAACAAAAATAAACTTGCATTTTTACCTCGCAAACTTTCTCGAGGGTTGGCATCCAAGAGGTGGCAAGGTGACAATTCTGAAGAACAACCCATGTTCCTTCTTTGATAGCTTTTTCTATCATCCTCATAGCGATGGGCCCTTGGCCTTGACCAAGAGATAGAGAGCTAAGTTTTGATCCCCCATATCCCTGTGTACAAGAATAGTAAAGATGTTATTTGACAACACATTTTTAAAGAAGAATCACTATTATTTTTATAAGAAATGTTAACATTAACTATACTAAAATTTAATTATGCAGCATCCCTCAAAGGTCTAAATGTATGTAGCCCTACAACATCCGTACTGATTAAGAATCTTATAAATACTCAGATCAAAAGTAAGTTCATGTTGGCAACAGTCATGGTAATAACTGGAAAATTCTGTAGGGTCTTTGATTGTTGGGATAGGGAGAAGCAAAAGATTAAGAGCACTTTAAACATGAGGAAACATGAGATGAAAGGACCTGGCTGTCATGCAGCTTCTCCTAAAATCCAAAGCCAAGAAGAAAACTATGAACAGACAGATGAAGTTGTCCTGTTTCCTCCAGATCTTTGAATAATAATATTTTAATTATTATTAAAGTTCAGAGAAAAATTTAACTCCTAATTCCCATTTAAAAGTTTGTTGTTTTTTTTTTAATTCTGTGGGAATGTTTGCCTGGAATGCATTTCTACCGTGGTCTGAGTCATCTGCAGCCTGTGGAAACAGTGCCTGGGACTCCCTGAGCTCTTTTATTCTAGTGCACTCATCATCGGAAGGCCTCTTTGGAAGAGGCCTTGAATTATGGCAGCACTGCTAGAGTAAGGTCTCAGGCTCTCTGAACGTCCACAGCTTGACATCACTAGCAGGTAGAAGCATCAGAAAACAAAACAGAGCCAGATACTACTGTTTCTGGAAAAGGGGGGGGTAACAGGTGGGACGATCCACTCAGAAGTCCTACGCAGGGGCCGGAGGGTAATCATGATGTGCCACGTGGAAAGGAAAATGGAGAGGACCTGGGAAGATCTGGAAGGATCAAAAAAAGGTCATGTTGATGTGGAGAGGGTGAATCCCACCTAAAATGAATTCTAGCTTCCACACCACTGCCACTCTGGTCCTTCCCACCCGTGCTCTTCCTGGCCTTTTAGCAGCAGCCCTCTAACTAATGCCTGCTTCCACTTTGCACCACTCAAATAAATTCTCCTCACTCCAGCTAGGATGAGTTTTATAAACTATAGGTCAGAGCACTCACATTGTCGCTTAAAACCCTACCCCATAATCCCACCATATTCGAGGCCCTCGGTACAGCCTGTGAAGGCCCTACCTGACATGGCCCCTCGGTATACAGTCCCAGGCCCCCCTCTCCTATAGTCGTGTCAGCCACGGTCCAGCCCGTCTTAACCAGCGGGAAGTGCCGTGTTCCACTATCACTCCCCAGGTATCTGAGAATTATACCCAATGAAAAAAGCACAGAATATTACAGTAAATTGGCCTAATAAAGGGTGTTTTAACCACTTATCTCTGTGGACTTAAAGAAGCCACTTGACCTCTCCATGCTTTAGTGTTCCTCTCTATAAAATGGAGATGCCGTTATTGACCTCATAGGACTGCTTTAAGAATTAAAAGACAGATGTGCCTAACAAGATCTAGCAAAATTAATAGTATATATAAAGAACAATCAAAGCAGTGGTGGTGGTTTTAGAAATATCAGTATTACTTCCCATAAAATGTTACTTTGGTTAGACCAAAAGGGGGAAAAAATCAACTCAAAAATGTCCAGTCACCTGTTTATGAAGATTTTCTTATTCTAGGCTGAATGATGTAAGAAAACTTACAGTAAATTCATTTGAATAATTTTTAAAGCCTTGAAATATAAGTATTAGAATGTATGCTAACCTGTAATATATGATTGTCCTGGAAAGTCAAGAAGGTTCCTCTTTAGAGACTGGGAGAAGGCGTAGGATCAGAGAAGGTTATCCCCAGGGTCACTTCAGACTTAAATTTATTAAATCAATCCACAATGTCATTGCACTGATGCCACAATGTCACAGAGTTCCTCTGTCTCCCCAAAATAAAAGTGAGTGCCCCCCAAGCTGAGTTCTAGTTTCGTAATTTGAATATAGAAAATTATATTAATGTCAGTGCTGCCATCTAAATATCATTTTCTTGAGACTCTGTCAACTTCTGGACCCCCGAGTCTTTCAAGACCTAAGTGAGTGAACAATTTTTACCTTTCCCTTCCCGCTACTTAGGATAAGCAAGTTTGGTTTTTAAAAAATTCAGCTGGAAAATACTTTACTTATTCACTTTTATATGAGAGAGGCTCATCTATTTTAAGGTACCTGGTCATCAGCAAATTTTAGAAGGGCAGCCATGGGATCTGCTCCAGGAGAGAGCACAAAAATCAGTGGTGAACAGCAGTTACTATCTCCAAATGCCTTGGACAAATCAAAAGGGGGTGGCTCAATGAATGTGCGCCCCAATCTGCTGATTATAAATTCTTGCAGCATTGGAATAACCTAGAGAGGGACAAGAATATATTTGAAAGAATAGTCAAAACTGTTTACAAATTTAAAAGTTTAGATTCAAAGATATTTTAAAACAAAGGACTACATTAGCTTAGTTATTTGTTAATGTTAGCAGAGGGTCAAAGGAATCACTTATATAAATGTCTTTTAGATAGAAAAAACCCACAAATAATTTAAATAAGAGACGAGTAGTTAGTGACACAGAATTCAAAGGCATTCTTCTTCCTTCAATGAGTGTTCAGCACATAGTGGATGAAGAAAACAAGAAGCCTTAACTCTTTACTTAAGTTTAAAATACTATGTTCTAAAAGTCCGCAAGTCAAAAGTAGAAATTTGAAAGTGAGTTTATATAGTACTATACCGTCAAGAAAGAATAGAAATAGCTGGGAAAAGAAACAGAAAGAAAGCAAAAAGAAAGGTACTCCAAAAAAGAAACAAGTTATACTCCTGAGAAATACCTAAAAGTGTATGGTGGAAAATTCCTGATAACACACCTTTGTGTTTTCAGCGATCATGTGTGAGAATGAAGAGAACTCCGCGGTGTGGAGGCCCCTCCCGAGTATTCAATGTGAAAACAGAATTTTGTTTATCAATGTGGCTGATGTATAGCCTCCGATACCCCCTTCCCTCTTTTTCTCTCTCTCTCTTTTTAAAGGATTTATTTGAGAGAAATAGAGAAAGAGCAAAAGAGAGAGAGAGCAGGGGCAGAGGGAGAGAGTCTCAAGCAGATGTCCCACTGAACGTGGAGCCCGATGTAGGGCTTGATCTCACTACCCCGAGATCATGACTGGAGCTGAAACCCAGGGTCTGATGCCTAACCAACTGAGCCATCCCGGTGTCCCTTTTCTTCCCTCTTTATAATGAAGGTTCTACACCTTTTCTCTCTGGACAGTGACTTCAAGCTAATCATGACTCAGATGTGAGCCAGACAAGCGATATAGACAGGTTTAACAGACCAGCATCCCTATGTCTAGCTTAATAGATTATGTAGAGAACATATCCCAGCAAGAGGAGTAATGGACTGGCAGGAACCCAAAGAATTTTTCGCATCACTCTAACTGGCTCCCTGCTCATACCCAAGATGGCCTCATGTATGCACACGACACTCCGAATTAGGTCGTCAATCCCACCAGCCGGCACCGTTCCTGAACTTGCAGCAAATTACAAGAGCAGTTTCCAAACACCAAGTATCTCAAAAAGCTGGTTTCCTCTGGAAAAGGTCATGAGTATTTCCAGCCTCTGTGTATTCGCCCCAACGTCTATTCACACAAGGTTTGTGAGCCAAAAATCACGGACCGATCACAATGCCCGAAACGGCGTCAATCTTAACGTGGGTGAGCGTGTGTGGCAGGGGGTGTGAGGGTGGGAAGCTGCGAGACACTGAAGGAGCATCTGGACCTGAATCAGATGTTTAAACCCCTCCCCAGCATTTCTCTAGGTTCGTTCGAGCACAGAAAATGTACAGAAGAATAACACGTATGTGAGCACGGTGTTGGCAAGGACCTGCCTCACTCGTGACTCCTAAGTTCTTCGCACACGATAAACACATACTGGACACTGAATGGACGGAAACCCGGGATGCCTCTTTTTGTGAAGGTGAGATTCTAATTATGGAAATTCTCAACAAAAGTCACAGCATAATAATTCGCCCGGACCAAAAGTTTCATTTCTACCTAAGTTATTTCATGTTTCAGATATTTTGAATGCACAGATGTCAAGCTTATTGCAGAAAACTAAAAATATCCTCTCTATCCCCCTTGTCCTTGCCTTTCTCCTTATTTTTTTCCCCCCATAGCTGGTCTATTTTCACCATATTAAAAAACAACAGCAACTACCAGAAGAAAAGGAAACTCCTTTTTTTTTCCCCCACCATCTCTTCCCAAGGCTGACTTGGGAATTAGAGTTTTACAAACAAAAGCACAAGGCTTTTACGTGCATGGTTTTCCTTTCAGTAAGCTTGAGTTGTAAGCGTCTCCTCTCTTTTGTGAGTGGTTCAGGCTGCTGTCAGCCACTGCGCACGTGTAGGCCTGGCTGGAGGACCGAGTTAGGGGTACACACATGGGGGGGCGGGCAGTGCAAACAAATTTCAGTGCTTTGTTTTTAATTTTAACCTGAGCAAGACTGACTTGCTCCCAAGACCAAACTGTAGCTCCTAAGGTAAATTAAGCTGTGCTTCTAATCAGTTTGCGAGGCAACAGAATTGGGTTTGCTTCTACAATCTGATTACGCTGGCATTAGGTCTGTAAAATGAAATCTGTCAGTAACAAAAATTACGGACTAATTTAAGCAGCCATCTTCCCAAAGGCAAAAAGAAGTTGGTTGGCCTCCATTTATGGTTTTCTGTGTATTGCAAATTCCTGGAGGATTTATCTGAGGTCAGAGAAACATATTCCCTTATATTTGACAAGTTCCTTATTGAAAGCTGATTAATTGGCTTTCTGTTGATCGTTCGGAAGGAGAGAATGGTAGCCAGAAAACGCTTCATTTTGTAAATGGGCCCAAAACACTGCACACCGCAGTATTTATTCCCCTGATATGTTTCTTTTATCAATAAAGCACTATAAAATACTAAATTCTATACAAAAGTGGGAGCCCATCTCATTTTTTCTTGTGGTGATTTACAGAGCATCTTTTGTAGTTTTCCAAACTAGAGCATTGGAGAACCTGGGGTGTAGCTTCTTCCCACTGGGTGGAAATCGTTTTGAGGACAGAGCAGGGGAAGGAAACAAAAAACTTGTGCTGCTAAGTAATTTCTACTGTGAACTAGAGATGGAGGGAATGCTGATCTTCCTGGTGGATAGACAGAGTATCTCACGACTTGGAGATTGCCAGGAAATGAAAATCTACAGAGCAGTAGCCCAAACAGTGGCCTCCGAGAGCACCGCTCCTTTCTCCGGCATGCTAATGCCATGTTACTTTGGAAAAGCATTCTTTTAAAAGTATAGTAGCCCCTATATTCCTTTTAAATAAACACAGATTCTAAAACCGACAATTTCCCACTAGAACTCGGAGTACCTAGTAACAGCAAGATTGATAAGTTTGAGGTTGCTAGTAACAGAAGAGCATACTAAGAATTCTTTCTCTTTTAAGGATTATAGGTGTGATCGCATAGATAACGGTCATTAATTACTTGGGTTAATTTGATTTATGCTCCAGTAGCAAACATTTCCAGATCTCAGTGACTTAATGCAACAAAAAGTTTCTTTCTCTTCCCTGCAAAGTCCTGTGCATGTGCAGGCAATACTCACTCCCTGGGCGGGCTCGGTCCCGGCCTGCTGACGGCACTGAAAGATCAAATGTGATTCCACAATGCTGATGGCAGGGGGGAGTGCCCTGGAGAGTCTCAGGCTGGAGGTTAATTGCTTCTGCCCTGACACTTCTCACATTTTATGGCCAGAGCCATATGCACACCTCGTGTGTGCAAGGGAGGAGAACTGGAAATATCAGCGAATAGCATTCATGTCTACACTTATCCACCTACCCCAGGAAAACTCTAAAGGAGATATGGAAACACACAGGGCAAAGTTATAAAACAGGGGGCCAAAGTATTGGACAGAGTAGCTATGTAAAGTATAAAACTGTAAGTTTCACCTAACTTGATTTAAAAACAAAAAACAGGGGCGCCTGGATGGCTCAGTTGGTTAAGTGTCTGTTTTCAGCTCAGGTCATGATCTCAGGGTCCTGGGATCAAGTCCCAGATCGGGCTCGCTGCTCAGCAGGGGGCCCGCTTCCCCCTCTACTTCTGTCTCTCCCCCTCCTCCTGCTGATGCACGTATGCGCGCTCTCTCTCAACTACATAAAGTCTTTAAAAGAAAGTTAGTAGAAATAAAAACTAAATAAAACCAAAAACATACAAACAAAACTGCCCCAGCATGACTATCTAACTCCTCATCTCCTTCTAAATACACTCTAAAAAGAGAATGAATAAGGAAAGTAATATTTGATCTTTTAGCTCAGTGTATTCTCAGATTACAATGTCAATTTTTTTAAAACATAAAATTGGGGAAAAGATATTTACAGGTGAAAGTTGCAATAAACTTAACATAAAACATGGACAGAAGCTTCTTTGTTTTTTTCAGACAATGAGGGGAGAAGACTGGTAGTACTGCAGAGGTATTTTAGTGGAATGGTCTATAGAGCTTAGAAAACAAAGTAAAAGCCTTTGAAATTTTTAACAAAGGGTTTTAAATGAGGAAGCTGTATTAGGCAAGAGTGTGAAATATTTCATATTCTTCCATATTTAATATTTGCAGGGAAAACTTCTGAGGATTAACACTAAAGTTTCAGTGGCAATTTGTTTTTGAAAGGGCTACCGAGGCAGAGAATGTTTCATTAGTTTAATTATGATTCCTAAACAATTGTGACTACTTCCAACACCTAAGAGCCGGGCAGCATTATGATTGTCTTTCTTTCTTTTTAAGATTTTATTTATTTAATTGTCAGAGAGAGAGAGAGAGCACACATGTAGGGGGAGCGGCAGGCAGAGGGACAAGCAGGCTCCCAGCTGAGCAAGGAGCCTGATGTGGGACTCGATCGCTGAGCTGAAGGCAGATGCTTAACCAACTAAGCCTCGCAAGCATCCCAGCATTATGACTTTCATAGGCCCCAGGCACCTTGTACGTCCCTTTCCCCATGAAAGAATATCAAAAATCATATTTTGCCATTGTTTTGGTATAATTACAAGCTTAATACATTTTCCATTTATAATCAGAATTAAAACATTTTCATTAACACCTAGAAGTATCATGGGCTCTAGGCACGATGCCTCATGGATACTTGGGCCCTGGCGAGGAACCCAGTGACCAGCCCAGCCAGAACTGCAAGTGTTCGCGGAGCTGACCACGGCTGACAGAGGAAGCAGGGCCTCTGCCCCACCTGTCACTGACGCATGTAAAAACTTTAAAAAGTAAATTGCTTTCACCACCTAAGTTCTGTTTTTTTTGGTGTTAGGATGGAATTACTGCCTTACATTCCCTAGCACCTCCCAGTTGTGAATACAGTAAGTTTTGCTATCATGATGTACTACTTTTACTTGAGTCGTAACAGAGGGCAATTAGGATATTTTTTCTCAACATACCTAATATCTACATTTTTTCAGAGTATATGGATATCTCTATGGATGTCTTTATACTTAGATGAATAGTTTGTTTTTTTTAATAGAGTAAAAAATGCAAATGAGACTGTCACTGAGTGCTGAAATTTGCTGACATGACAGGTCAGCCGATTCATTGCTTATACATCATTTAAAGAAATTAAAACGAACAGTATTGACATTTTCCTTTGTAGTCAGCAGTGATGAATGTCTTAAGGATGATATTCCACTCGCTCTCCACAGGCCAACAAAGAACTCCGTATAAAGACAGCATTTGAAAAGGCAGAAATGCTTCTCTATCTGCTTGGTGCGAACACCAACACCGCTGACCAATGTCATCAAACTAATGAGGATAAGAATGAGGTTACAGCATGTAAAAGAAGTAGACTGTAAGCAATTGGGGAAGCATAAATTAAAGGAAGAATCATAAAATACATAAAACTATAAAATACAATCTCCTCCGTTATTAACTTAGTGTGGCTTTAATGATGTGCAAACTTCTTGAAAAATGACTGCATCAGAAGGAAACAGGATTAGTCGTCCCCCCCCCCCCCCCCCCCCCCCCCCCCCCCCCCCCCCCCCCCCCCCCCGCCCCCCCGCCCGCCCGGCTCCTTCACCTCCCCTGTGACTGGAAGGGCCTGCTGGGGACTGGAGTCACTGAGCGGCTTGCAAAGCCCGCACTTACCTTGTCTGGCCTCAAGCAACGAATGATAAGCATCCTTTGAAACTCATTTGCTTTCTCTTCCCAATTTTCAGGAAAAACTTCATGATGTGGTTCCTAAAATTGCGGTAGACATAATTCAATGTTATTTTAGAGATTATTTCTAAAGAGAATAGTATTTTGACTTAGAAACTGATTTTTAGGGAAAGCATATAATGACTAAGTGAAATCAAGAATACTAATGTAAATTTTATTAGGCTGGGGTAAAGTTATGAAATAAGGAATGAAAAGAAAATTTAAAGCACCACAAAGGAATCAAAATGAGGACATGAATTAAGCAGGTTAATGTCAATATGAATACTAATCATTAGAGAAAATGAATCCTGTTATTTAAAAATGTGCATATGGAGTTTTCCCATTATTTCTCCAAAGGCATTTTAAAACCTACCAACTACTATCATCCTCTATTTATAAAAATAAATATTTATTACAAAAGAAGAAAGGCATTGTACTTAAGTTTATTGTGATATTTCCTGTTTGAACAATGTTTTGGTGTCTTTTTTTTAATAAAGGTATATTTGAAACTGTATATAATAAAGAAGAAGACAAAGAGAGAGAGAGTTTTTAAAAATACACAGGAAGAAAGGCATTAGGATCCCAGGAGGAGTAAGTTCAAATAAACCAAAGGGGGGGATATTTATAAAAATTTTAAAACTCTAGGGAAAGCTATGTGCTATCTCATATTAGAAATCTCCATGCTTTGGCATAGTCAATAAAACTTCTATTTCAAATTAGAATGAAGTACTCACAAAAACATATCCATCCCTGGGAAATATATTTTTATTACTAATGGAGAGCTCCAAATGAGATTCAGTCTAAAATATTTGCATTTATGTACAGATACAATCTCACTGTCGTGTATAATACAAGTTGGTAAACAAAAAATATTCTCCACATATCTTGTGCTTTCTTTCTTCTTCTCATCTTCCCTAAAGAGAGCTCTTGCATATTAAACCCGGGAAAGCAGAATGTTAAGAGAGTAGAAATAAAGGAGTAGAAAAAAGTAATTATGAATTGGCAAAATACTCGCCCTCGTGCTAAAAAAAAAAAAAAAAAAAAAGTGAAGGAAGGCAACAATTTCTATGTGTACCAGAAGGAAAACTGTTTTGTGGTTTGTGCTATCATAGTCTCCAATTATCAGTCCCACGAAAAACTTGTTTGAGAGCTATTAGCTTTTCCCTCTGAAAGGGACGTGGAAATTTTTTCTGTCCAAGCTTTAGCTAGAGCACAAGTTAAATTTACTTGAAACAGGTTAACAG
Organism: Mellivora capensis; assembly: GCA_004024625.1. Classification (NCBI taxonomy): domain Eukaryota; kingdom Metazoa; phylum Chordata; class Mammalia; order Carnivora; family Mustelidae; genus Mellivora; species Mellivora capensis. Next base: position 69,477 of record PISX010002697.1, read on the forward strand.
GAGAAAAAAAAAACCCAAGTTTTATTACATGTGCATAGAGGCCCAATAATGACACTGAGACCTAAAGAAATGACCAAGGTGGGCAGTTTTTAATACTTTCTAGACAAGGAAACCATTGATCTGTGAGGAATTGACAGAAAAAAAGAAAAAACTTTGGGAGTTTCTAAATGAAAAATTCTAAAGGAATTCTAAAGGAATTCTAAATGAACTGGGGTAGTAAATTAGTAGAAAATAACAAGGGTTTTGTTTTAAGATTTTATTTATTATTTATTTGAGAGAGAGAGCACGAGAGGGGAAGGGTCAGAGGGAGAAGCAGACTCCCCGCGGAGTGGGGAGTTGATGCGGACTCGGTCCTGGGACTCCAGGATCATGACCTGAACCGAAGGCAGTGGCTTAACCACCTGAGGCACCCAGGCGCCCCAAGGGGTGTGGGTACAGCCTTCTATGCTCTACATTTCTGGTCTCCAGTGATAAAGTTGTCTTTTTTACCTGCTGGTACAGGGAGGGTACCTTTTACATGGGAGATTTATTTCCACTCTCAGGGGGAGAGAGGGTCCTCTTGCACAAGCTGTCACTTAAGTAACTCTTATTTAAAAGAATCCATATGCCAAAGTGGCACATTTTGGGTCGCCTGCCCTTGGCCCCTGCACCTTATGTCAAATGACAAAAATGTTTATTAACTTACGTCCTCATCCTAGCTTATATCTGCATTTATATCCTGCATTCAGAAAATCTAAACAAGAGCTCTTTTATAAAAAAAATTTTTTTTAAAGATTTATTTATTTTAGAGACGGAGGACCAAAGGGAGAGGGAATCTTAAGCAGACCCTGCGTTGAGTGTGGAGCCCGAGCCCATGACCTTAAGATCATGACCAGAACTGAAACCAAGAGTCAGACACTCAACTGCACCACCCAGGCACCCTGGGAACATTTTTTTTAAATGATTTTATTTTTCTCAGAGTCCACAGTCTCTCATGGTTTGTCTCCCACTCCGATTTCCCCCAACTCACTTCTCCTCTCCATCTCCCAATGTCTTCCATGTTCTGAGAAACAAACTGAGGGGGATGGGGTACTGGGAGGGGGTGGGTATTATGGAGAGCACGTACTGCATGGAGCACTGGGTATGGTGCATAAACAATGCATTTTGGGACACTGAAAAAAAATAAAATTAAATTAAAAAAAAAAAGATTTTATTTTAAAGTAATCTCTACACCAAACACGGGGTTTGAACTTACAGCCCAGAGATCGAGTCCCATGTTCTACCCAGACAGCCAGGTACCCTCTTTTGTAAAATTTTTAACTTACCTGCTATTATGGTTGCAAAGTCTAAAGTGTTAATAAATAAAAAACTGGCATGGAAATTTGAAAAGAATATATTAAGGGCTCTGCATCTCCACACATTTTAAGGATTTGAACAAAAGTTCAGAAGAGAACTACCAATTTAGAAGGTGGTGATAATATACATCTAAACCTTGATTTCAAGATCCAAACAGTTGTTTAAAGCTTAATTAAAGGGGCCCTTGGGTGACTCAGTGGGTTAAGCCTCTGCCTTCGGCTCAGGTCATGGTCTCAGGGTCCTGGGATCGAGCCCCGCATCGGGCTCTCTGCTCAGCAGGGATCCTGCTTCCCCCTCTCTCTCTGCCTGCCTCTCTGCCTACTTGTGATCTCTCTCTCTGTCAAATAAATAAATAAAATCTTCAAAAGAAAATACTTCCAAACTGTTTAAAGCTTAATTAAATATTGTTTTTATTCAAAGATAAAAATAAATTATTAAGCATTATTTTGTCCATTTAAAAACTTTGGAATAAGCAAAAGGGTTAAAAACATACCAAACTATCATATACTTTTTTCCATCCATCCTTTAAGTGCACAAACTCCCTACGAATATTTTTGAAGGCAGGTAAATCATCCAGTCGACATATTTCATCCCATGATTTTTGAGGAAGCCACGTGCAAGGATTGGCATGAGGATTATCCAACCCAATGCCGCCAGTTAGCAGAAATCTCCACTCAGCTTTATTAATCTTTGGAAAACAAAGTAGCACGTAGAGTCAGGAATGAATTCATTTTTTATATATATATAATACATTTAAACCATTTTAAAAGAACTATTGATTTTCAAGTTTTAGGTTATGTCCTTATGGAATTCTATAACTACTGGTAGAGCCCCTGAGTACTTCCTCACATGAAACCATTTATCCATCACAACCGGCTTTCAAAATAGTTCCATTCTCGATAGCTACTTTTTGATAATTTTCCTCCAGAAATACTCATCTAAACAGAATAATTCTATTTGAGTAAATGTTTTCTAAAAATGTCTTTTTAGAGTCTTACAGGCTCTAAAAATTGGGGGAAGACAGAAGGCAGAGGGCAGGGAATCCGCAAACACAGGTGAAGGGGACTGGGCGATCCAGGCTTCCAGTATGAAATGAGTAATTCCCAGGAATAAAAGCTACAGCATAGGGAATATAGTCGACGGTACTGTAAGCCTTATGTGGTGGGGGATGGTACTCACACTTGGCAGTACAGAGCTGATGAATCACTATGTTGTACACCTGAAACTGCTGTGTGTCGCTGTGTGTCAACTACACTCAATAAATATAAAAAGGAGTAAGATAGAAATTTGGGGAAGACAGAAAGCATTCAATCTGCCATATATGCAATTATTCTCTGTAAAACATAATGAGATACTGCTATGAAACTTGTGCAAGAATAAACCCTTTCTTCCTTCAGGATTCAACCGATACATCACCAAATCCAATTAGTAAATCTTAAACACCTAAGTAAATAAAATAGTGAATTTTGTCACTATTTTCAATACCTCTTTCATTCTTAAGGCGTTTCCTATATTTTAAATGAATAGATTTGAAATAGAACAAAAATTTATGAAAGGTATTGTTAAACCCAAATGGTTGGATTTGACTAGCTTGCATAAGTTCTTAAAAACATTACCATTTATGTGATTACTTGGTGTAAATATATCAACATAGTAAATTTATAAGCATACTTAAATGAGATTCTAATAGAAAGTAATTTATTTTAAACTAAAACACACATAAATTTAAGTAAAAATGACATAGTGCACTCTGCTTTATTTATTTTTCACCTCTGTGAAATTCAGTCTAGCTGTGATGTCTTGCCTTAACTATAATAATTATTGTTTAACTATTTACAACCCCTTTTTATGTGTATATACACATACACACACACACATCCCCATACAAATTAGTAAATTAATGAATCAGTGTTAGTCTTTTCCTACAAATTATAATAGTACTGACCGCACGTTCATGTAGTAGCAGGTTAACAGTTAGACAAAAGGAAAAGAGTAGCTTATCCTTTTCAAAGAGTGACCGGCAGACATTGACATACAGGGAGTAAGTAAAGTGATCCTTGAGAATCTGAAGCCTACAAGTCAACAGAAAAACAAGTGAATAAACAAAAATGCATTATACCTTAAAAAAAAGCTCTCAAGGAAACACAGTATAAACCATTTAGATGTATGTTTGTCTAATAAGCTTTCTGGTCAATTACCTCCAAAACAATCAAGTCGTCATTAACAGGATGTTCCAATTTGAAAGCTACACAATGTAGAAACACTTCAGTAGAACTGCATTTTACTGTTGATTGATTTTAAAAAAAAACAAAAACTTAGGCTTTCTTTTGGAAAAAAAGTCAATGCATAGTACATTAATCTATTACATTTAAAGATTTGCGGACTATTTTTTAAAAAGATTTATTTATTTATTTATTTGACAGAGATCACAAGTAGGCAGAGAGGCAGGGAGAGAGAGGAGGAAGCAGGCTCCCTGCTCAGGATGTGGGGCTTGATCCCAGGACCCTGGGATCATGACCTGAGCCGAAGGCAGAGGCTTTAACCCACTGAGCCACCCAGGCGCCCCAATTTGTGGACTATTTTTAACTCTAAAGCATTTCTTGGGGTAAAATTTGATTTTTTTTTAATTCTGTAGATGCTTCCAAAGTTCTATATTTATATTAAATTCACAGATCAAAATTGATAGCTTTTTAATTAAATTAACATTTCGTAGTATATTACTCTGCTCATAAATCCATAAAAGCTGAGAAATCACAAAACTTGAGCTATATTTTTATTTACCACATAGATGGAACATGGAAATATGAATAATCATAATATTTGCAACTAACAAGTTTCTTGTAAGTGCTAACATGTGTTTTCTGTATTCATAGCAATTCTTTACATGAATATAACAGTTTAAGAATTTTCACTTAGTTATAGGGAAAATAAACCATCTTTGAAATAAAAATTTCAAAAATACTTTTTATTAAGTAGGTGATAATAGTTGTAGTAGAAATAAACAGAATAAATAGTTGACTGAAAACCTTTGCAGAGAGCTAATGATTGACAATGACCCAAACTAAGCAGATCAACTTACCTGAAGGGAAAATTTATAGTTTTTCAGTTAAACAAAATTTTATCAGTGTTTCTTAATGTGTCTAAAAAGAATAATCTACCAGTATCACCATATCTTGGCTATTTTCAGAATGACATCCTAGGCTACCAAGCATTTCAGCTCAATTTTGAGCTGACTTGCCTATTTATTTATTTTGTTCCTTGCCAGCATTCTCATAATGAAAATTACAACAAATTGATGTATTTTATTTCTAGTTGAGAACTCTGAAAAAGGGTTTGGTAGAGAGGGCTTTGAAACTAGTTGCTGGAATACAGTTGAATTCTCTGAAGATTTAAAATAATCATACTTTTCCTGTCCCCATTTTTATGCTGATCATGGTCTTTTCACACTTGGTATTTAGTTTGTCTCATCTGTAACAGTACAATTAATACAGGGTAATACAGATTTGGTCTTTCTAGAGTAAAATAAAAATGTCTGCACTTTAAAACAAATTTCCCCTTATAGATAGGAAGATTGAAAGGAAAATTATAAGGGTCGCTCATATTAGAAATTCAAGTTCAGTCTCAGTGATAAAAATGCAGATTGAAATTCAATATTTTAATAATCTGTTATAGTGAAAAAGAAGATAAAAATGATAATTTTCAATGTTGATGTGTGTTATGGGGCTAGAAGACCATTTGCCTTCCTCCAATGGAGTTGTATATTTGAATAATCATTCAGGAGTCTGAAAGAAGTAAACACCTTTGTTCTAATTTTGGGATTCTAGCCTACAGAAATAATAAACAATGTGGATTACTTGCGAGTCTTAAAATATGAAAATCATGGCACATTCATAAAATGGTATATTGTGCAACTATTAAAAGTTATGTTTCGGGGCACCTGGGTGGCTCAGTCGTTAAGCCTCTGCCTTCAGCTCAGGTCATGATCCCAGAGTCCTGGGATGGAGCCCCGCTTCGGGCTGCCTGCTCCACGGGAAGTCTGCTTCTCCCTCTCCCACTCCCCCTGCTTGTGTTCCCTCTCTCTCTCTCTGTCAAATAAATAAATAAAATCTTAAAAAAAAAAAGTTATGTTTCAGAAGAGTACTTAGTAACACGGGAAAAATGAACTTGATAGAAGTGGAAGGAAAAGGAAAAAAACACTTAAAGTGTATGTATACACTTATATTGTTTACTGAGAGAACTTTCCGTTTGGTCCCTGTAACAAAACTATAAAAACTATATCCTCATTAGATTTTTGTTTCTGTACTTCAGTGGGGCTTTTTTTGCTATAATTATGTTTGTTTTGCCATATTAAAAATTTGATAAAAAAACAGATGATCCAAATCACTATAGCTATTTCACAGTATATAGCTATATGTCACAGTCATATATATACATGTGTATATATAACAGCCATAACGCATGTTTGGTGTAATTGTTAAGTAAGAATTATTATGAATAATAACCATCAGAAGGCAAGGAAAAATAAAATATGTTTTAGTTGTTGAGTAAAAAGAAATGAGATAATTTTACTAGTTGTTACAAGTTGATACCCTTAAACACCATCCATTAATCCTACCCACTCTCTTCCTTTGGTAACCAGCATTTTACTGTTTGTTGTTGTTTTTAGTTTTTACAGACATGAACTTTTTTTTGATTCCACATATAAGTGATATCCACAGCACTTCTGACTTATCTTGGTCAGCATAATGTGCTCAAGGTCAATGCATGTCACAAACAGCAGAACATGTACATGTAGAACAATGAAAATGGACCCCTATCTCATACCACTCATAAAAATTGACTCAAAACGGGTCTAAGATGTAAACTTAAGACCTTATACCATAAAGCTCCTAGAAGAAAATGTAGGGAAGAAACCTATCAACACTGATTTCACCAATGATTTTCTTGGGCATGACACCGAAAGCACAAAACAAAAGCAAAAATCAACAAATGGGACTAATTCAAACCCAAAAGCTTCTAAGAAAACAAAAGAGCAACAAGAAATAAATCTATGCTTACACAGCCAATTAATCTATGGCAAAGGAGGCAAAAATATTCAACGGGGGAAAAGACAGTCTTTTCACAAATGGTGTTGGAAAAATGAGAGCTGCATGCAGAAGAATGAAACTGGGCTATTTTCTGGTTCTATATACAAAAATAAACTCAAAATGGATTAAATATCTAAATGTAAGACTTGAAACCCTAAAACTCCTAGAAGAAAACAGGTGGTAGTTTCCTTCACATTGGTGTTAGCAACATTTTCTAGATACGTCTCCTTGGGCAAGAAGAAAAAAAAGCAAAAAGAAACTATTGGGACTACACAAATAAAAAGCTTTTGCACAGTGAAGAAAACCATCAACAAAACAAAAAGGCAACTACCGAATGGGAGAAGATATTCACAAATGATATATCTGATAAGGGATTAATATCCAAAATATATACACAACTTATAAAACTCAAAACCAAAACCTTAAATATTCTGATTAAATATAGGCAGAGGATCTGAGTGACATTTTTTCAAAGACCTATAGATGTCAAACAGACACATGAAAAGATGCACAATATCACTAACCACCCAGGAAATGCAAATCAAAACCACAACGAGGTACTAGCTGACACCTCTCAGAATCACTAGAATCAAAAGGACAAGAAGGGTTGGCGAGGATGTGGAGAAAAGGAACCCTTGTGCACTCACTGTTGGTGGGAATTTAAATTGGTGCAGCCACTGTGGAAAACAGTATGGAGGTTCCTCAAAAAACTTTAAAACAAAAATACCATATGATTCATTAATTCCACTATTGAGTATTTACCCAGAAAATCAAAACACTAATTTGGAAAGATACATGCATCCTTATGTTTATTGCTGCGTTATTTACAATAGCCAAGATACAGAAGCCACCCAGGTGCCTGTCCCTAGACGAATGGATAAAGAAAATGGAGTGTGTACATATATACACAATGGAATATTCCTCAGCCATAGAAAAGAATGAGATGTTGCCATTTGTAACAACATGGATGGACCTAGAGGATAGAATACTAAGTGACATAGGTCAGACAAAGACAAATACCGTATGATTTCACTCCTATGTGGAATCTAAAAAACAAAACAAACAAACAAAAAGCAGAAACAGACCCATAAGTACAGAGAACTGATGGTTGCCAGGGAGGAGTGCGTTCAGGGGATGGGCACAATGCGTGAAGCGGAGTGGGAGGTGCAGGCCTCCAGTCACGGAATGAAGTCACGGGAATAAAAGGTATAGCATAGGGACTAAGTCAATGACATTGCAGTAGTGTTGTATGGTGACAGGCAGGAGCTACCCTTGTGGCGAGCACAGCATAACATATGGTCTTGCCCAGTCACTATGCTGTACACCTGAAACTAATAGAATATTGTGTGTCAACCATACTTCAAAACAAGCAACACATCACACACACACACACAACACAAAAACAAAAAAAACTCAAAGGAAACAACAACAAAAAAATGAAGGGCAGCCATGGGAGAAATTTTTTGCAGACCAAATATCGAATAAAGAGTTAATATCCAAAATATACGAAGAACTAACAACTTAATAACAAAAAAATCTGATTAAAAAATGGGCCAAAGACCTAAAGAGACATTTTTCTAAAGAAGACATCAAAATAGCCTGGGTGGCTCAGTTGGTTGAGCGGCTGCCTTCAGCTCAGGTCATGATCTCAGGGTTCTGGGATCGAGTCCTGCATCGGGCTCTCTGCTCAGTGGAGAGCCTGCTTCTCCCTCTCTTTCTGCCTGTTGCTCTGCCTCCTTGTGCTATCTCTTTGTCAAATAAATAAATAAAATCTTTAAATTTAAAAAAAAGAGGACATCAAAATAGGCAACAGACTCATGAGAAGATACTAATTATCAGGGAAATGCAGATCAGAACATGATGAGAGATTACCTCACACCTGACAGAGATAACAGGTGCTGGCCAGGATGTGGTGAAAGGGGAACTTCTCCACAAACCACGTGTGTTTTTCCTCGAGCTAAAGCCAGTTTGCTAGCCCGGATGGTCACTTCAGTTAGCAGGTAAATTTGGGATGAGAATTTCTACCTTCGTGATCTCTTAGTGGATTGCCTGTGATACGCAACACATTCTGGTTCAATGTTTACTGAATAATCAAACTGTTTTCTTTCTCTACTACCTTCGTGGAGAAAACTGGGTTGAGAAAATATTTTGCTCCGGTACTTTTCCGACAACATACTAGCACAATGGAAGCGAATAATCCACAGCCCATACAAAAGAACATGAAAGTCACAAATACAATAAGCTGCCGGACACGCTGGAGCACACACTGTGTGATTCCATCACACGATGTTCTAAAACAGGCCAAACTAATCCATGGTGTTGGAAGTCAGGACCGTCTTCAGCTTGGTGGAAGGGGTTGGGTTAGTCTCTAGAAGGGGACACAAAGTAGGGTTTCTGGGCTGTCGATAACGTTCTGGGTCTTGATCTGGGTGCTAATTGCACAGGTGTGCTCAATGATGAAAGTTCATTGAGCAAATACTCTGGTTTCTGCATGCTTCTGGGTGTAGTCTGATAATTTCAATGAAAGTTTTCAAATACGCTTTTCCTATTTACTCTTTGGTTGGTTCCAGAATTACATTTTCAGGACCACTGGAGTCATGGATAAGATTTGCATTGTATGAAAACGAAAGGATCGTAAGTAGAGAAGACATATTTTGTTTTCTAGATTCCATCCAAATCTCACATCTGGGTAAAAGGATTTAATTTTCTAGAAATCATAAGGGACTATAGTCACAGTTAGGAAGAAACATGTCATATGTGTGGGTGAGTTCTAATTTGATGAAACAAGATATAGTAAAGGAACGGATAATTAGGTGTAAAGCATAAAATTGTTCTAATTTTTAACTCTTGTACACAAAACGTGTCTCTAAGTGACAGAGAAAATTAGTTTTCTTCTCTAGGCTCCAGCAAATACCTTAATTTAAAAGTAGTTAAGATAATATTTTGGTGACTTGTTTTAAACAAGGTAGAAAAAAAAAACTCGTGAGAAACAAAACACTGTTTACTGTTGTGGCTCCAGGTGGTGAGCACTGTGGTAAGTTCTGGGAATATTAAACAAACAAACCAACCCTCCTAAGCCCCTGTCTCAGGGAACTCAGAGTCTCGTGTGAAAACCAGACATGCTTGTTCAATTAACTAACATAATGCAAGTGGCTGGGAGATTTTCTAAGAAAGGTCACTTAAAATTTTGTTTTCTATATTTTAGTAATCCTTCCTACCCTTGAAAATTTCAGATAACAAAAGAAATAGAGAAAAGAAACGAAACATTTTCGAGTATCATAATAAAAAAAACCATACTTTAAACTCCACCATGATGCATTTCTTTTTGAAGATGGCCACCCCCTTCTCTTCCTCACGGGCAGACAGCTGAGAGACTGTTTGCTGAGCCCAGTGTCAGTCTTTAAACCTTCATTGATCTCATTTTTACGGTTGTAAAATACCGAGAAACTGCTCAGTCTAATAATATTCAAAATTTAGCAGAGTTCTACTGTAGTAAATGAGAGGAATTCAATTCAGATTTTCAGGAGATGCTCATTTGGAATTTCTAAAAAATAATTCTGCACTGCAAGTGATCAGTATTAAATTGGATTTCCTCTGTGGGTATGAACAGTCAAGAAACTGAAGTATCCAGCTTTATATTGACCAGTAAGGTTAGAGAGGGCCATGATCGCAATGAACTATTTTCTTTGTTCAAGAAGTAATTTCATGTTAGATCCTATTCCACATAGGTTTCAATACCAAACTAAAATTCATCTCACTGATAATAAAATGAAATTTTATTCTCTTATACACTTACTGTCAAGGTCTTAATTCCTTTATTACAATAGCCAAGTATAAAATAAGGTATTTTATGTAAGTAAGAATAATAAAAATAATCACAACAAGGTATTTTTAAAAACCTTGTTACTTGACAAAGTATAACTATGTATATATCAGAATGCGCATTTGCAACTTTTGGAACGCTGGTTTGCAGAGGGTAAGAGTCCTCTCTTTTAGGGGTATTAACTAGTCTTCCCATGCCTCCAATCACAAATACATTTTGCAAATGATCAACAGAGATAAATGTTTCCTCTTCTTAGAATTACATTATAATCCTATCTCCCAGTAAATGATTTCCTGGCAGGCTGAATTTGGTCACATCTATTCCATTTCTCACCCTCAGATTTATTTCTAGAACAATGATTAATCAAGCTCGCGTTAGCAGAGACGGCATACCCACACCATTCTGTAACAACAGCAAGAGCCACCAATTAACTATTAAATTTTCATGCATCGGTCAGTATTCCTACTAATTAGTATTTCTTTTATGCACCTTTTTGCTAAAATTTCTGACTTCTCTGAATTTTCAATAGACAGGATGTAAAGGTTAATAAACCAGGTCAGTGAGTATTGGTACATGGGCTCGATGTTAGCTAGATCAGCGATGGAGAAGAACAGGATGGTGGAATGGATGGCGATAGGCCGGTAGCCCATGCGGGTGCTATCAATCTTCTTCTCCGTCTCCTCGGCTACTTCCTGCTTTTGAGAGATCTCATTAGCCAAAGCCTTGGAGGAAGATAATATCTTAATAGCGGTTTCATCTTCTAATATGTTGCCTTCCGAAGATGAAAGAACTTCTAAAATCTTGTCTTCTATTTCTTTTAACTGCCTGAAATAAAACACAATTTTCTCAGAAGAAAAAGAAATCATTTAAATTCACTTCACGCCCACACTCTCGTCTAGGAAACAAAGAGCTTGGAACCTAAAGAAACGCATCACTTTGTGACAAACACCCAGAACGGTGATGTTGTATAATTAATTTCTTATCTTGCAAAATGTCAAAAAGACAGGACTTTCTGCTTCACTTCTCTTCCCGACAATCATTTATGTGGTAACGGGAGGGAGAGGTATAAGCCAATCTGCTCTGCCATCAAGTATCTCAGCCTCGAGTGAACTCAAAGTATCACTCCATTTATTTTCCAAGATTTTTCATGACTTCTAGAGCTTTACCCTTTGTACCTATGCTAGAGATAGCGTGAGCGGACCGTGGGATGCAGTGTGCTCCTTCAAAGAGATAACATCAGTTACATTATGAATACCAAAACTTTTGTGCTAAAATTTTGTTGAATATTTGAAAATTCATTGCCTTGACTTGTGTGGGGTAGGCCTTCCAGTTCTTCCAGTGCCCAAGAACTTGTATGTAAAAATATACTCTTATGCAGGTTTCTAAATTAACATAGAGACATTGTAATGCCTTCTATTTTCCTCTTAATTCTCCCCATTCAATGCACCTACTAAATCTAACAAAACATAGCTTTAAAATGTACTTTAAACCATTCTAAGTGATCTTGAAACAAGAACAATTCTGTGTTTTTTGTTTTGTTTAGTTTTGTTTTTTAGAGAAAGTGCATGCATGTGAGTGGGAAATGGGGCAGTGGGGGAGGAGTAGGAGAAGAGAGAATCTTTTTTTTTCTTTTTTTTTAATTCCTTTTTAAAAATTTCTTTCTTTTCAGCGTAACAGAATTCATAGTTTTTGCACCATACCAGTGCTCCCCCAACCTCCCACTCCCGAGAAGAGAGAATCTTAAGCTGACTCCGTGCTCAGCTCAGCCTGAGATCATGACCTGAGCCAAGGGTCCAGCACTTAACTGACTGAGCCATGCAGGCACCCCAATAATTCTGTGTTTTATAATGTTTGATACCTTTTGTTTTCAGCTCCTTGTAGTATCAAGGCTTGCTTTTCTTCTTCAAGGTCTGGCCTCTCTCGTGCCACCACAATTCCCAGCAGCTGATCTTGCATTCCCTCCGACGTGATCATGAAGTTTAGTAATGTTACCTGTAAATGAAAGAATATACAAGAATTGCACCATTATTTCTATTGAGAAAGCCTCTGCTTTTATAAGTTTTAACCTTAAAATAGACTCTATTTACTATAGTAATATATGTGAAAAGGGGCAATTTGTAGAGATTATAATTAAAGATATAGGCAAGTTTGGCTGCTGGATTAAAAACCCACCAAAGTTTCTTACAGGCATAAATGTGTATTTCAAAGGGTTTTGTTTGGTGATCAGTTTATTCCTACTACAAACTGATCCAATTTCTGACAACTGTTTAATCCCCAAACCCATTAGATTCCGGTTGGAAGCTATCATTCATACTGGCTGGACAAGCTAATTTATGTTACGGATCCCAGTGGTGATAAAAAGTACAGGAAATCTTAACAAGTGAGATGGGAGGAAAAAGAACACTGTTATTACTTCTCATGAGCATATATGATATTTATAATGTGACAATCATATTACATGATTTAAAATGTATGATATATAATGTAATATTACAACATGACCTATTAGATAATCACATTACAGTATGAACAGCCATTATTGTGAACTAGGAAATATACATTTTAATGGTATCCATTGAGGTGATATCTATCAACTCTTACTTTATATTCCTAGTATGTAATGGCTCTTACAGTCTCTGTTTCCTACATCTTAAAATTCCTCCTCCCCTGGTTGTTTCCCGTAAGTGGGAAAGTTGTCATGCTGAGGTCTTTCCCATAGCAAATCAACAAATAATTCATTCTGTTTCTCCCACAATCCCTTCAGCTATGGAATGATCTCTATTTGCGCCTTCACAACTATACTATTGAAAATCTTATTTATATATGCTTTCTGTCTCTCCCTCATTCCATTCATTAGTGCTCTACAATCTATTCTCATCCTAGCCTCCATACACCCAGCATGCTCCCAGCAATAAACTACAGAAACTCTTTGGTTTTGATCATCAGTGAACCCATAGGTCAACAAACGCTTACTTGACCTTGGCTTAATTTGAGACCCCCTACCCTGCACCCTGGCTCTTTTAAACAATCTGCCTGCTCTCTGCCCTTGTGTCTTGAGCACAGTTCTGTGTTTATGTCTTGAGCATCACCTTCCATGCCTCCTTTCCCCGTGCTTTTCATTTCTGCTACGGCTGAATGCTGGTGGAATCTCATGCCCATCGGTTGTGAAGTGTCTGCCTGTGCGTCAGCTCTGGCTGCTGAGTGGGAGACTCCACATTTCCCCACCTTTCCTAGTAAGAGAATTTGAGAATACTCCCTCTGCAAGAACAGGGTAATTCCATCTCTGTAAGAAAATGTCCTACCTGGGATCAGAAAGTGTACAACAATTTCTTGCAGTACCCCTAGGAAGGTGACCCCCTCCTCTGCCCAAACTTGGCACCTTCTCCCTGGTGGTTTCCTCTTGGTTAAATTGGTCCCCCCTCACCTGACCTGTGGTGGGCTTTGGATACCACTAGGGATAGATTATATGAGCATAATCATACATTTAGATGGGAGAATAAGAAATTCCTGGAATCAAGCAATTAAAAGAACTCATAAAATGTTATTTTGTTAATTCTCTACTGCTTTGCCATTTATTCATGGGAAAAAATAAAGCTTTCAAGAGATTCTTCCCTCTTGACATGAGAAACCCAGGGCACAAATTATATTTGCTTTAATCCCCAAACCATAGTCATAATATTGAGGGAAATTTTTACCTCATTGTTTCAGACTCATGGAGGTATTCATTCATATTCCATTAATGCTGGATCTTTTGAGATCAAGATTTTGTAAATCTAAGCATTTGCTCACAAATGACAATAAACATTTAAAGAAAATAATAACAAAGAAACATTTTAAATTATACAACATATGATTTCATAATCTTATTTTCATTTAGATTCAAAAGGATTATAGCAGCACGATATCATCCCTTGGGTACTTTTGAAAGCAAAGGTACATAAAAGACCCTAAAAATAGGATTTAAAGGAAGTATTTTAATTTGTAAATGAAAGCAAGTAACTGCCTCACTATGTTTTCTAATCCCTGTTTAATCAATCCCAGCAATTAAAAATAATGCAGCAATAGGACACCCTAGGGATCGTAAGGATTTCAATACTGAATCATAGATCAGTTTCCTCCCCACAGCAGTTTATGGCTTCTATAACTAGTTACCTGTGAACTGAGAACTGTTAGTCATTTGTGAAATTTTCATAGATCTTACTGAAAAGTAAAAATAGTTTTCCATGTCATCTATTAAAAAAAATGAACACAGTTTGGGGATTTTAACATTTTCTTTTATGTTTCATACTTTCTCACTTATATTTAAAAGTTAAATAATAATGTTAATCATTAACACTCCTATAACACTGTGCTGGGACTTATTCTAAGCCCTTACATAGATTAATTTATTTAGTCTTCATACCACTCTATGAGATGGATATTTATTATTCCCATTTTCTAGACTGGGGAATGGAGGGACAGAGAGATTAAATAATTTGGCTAATGTCACACAACTGGCAAATGATAAAGGTAGGATTTGAACCAAGGTAGTCTGGTTCAAATGGCTTCAGAATCCATGTTTTAATTACTACTAGATACTACCTCTCCTGATAGACAATACACAATTTTTAGGTGTTTAGATAACATTTATTTTAATTAGTTAAAAATAGTGGCCAAGAATGTCCATATTTTAACATTGTATTTTTAAAACTAACCTCAAGGGTTACCCCACTTTCCCTCAGTCTTCTTGGCTTCTCTGAATGTCCAGTCTAAAGTATGTCCCCAATTATGAGCTCCTGTGTTTTCTTAGTCATAAATATAGTCACTTAATATACATATTATTTACAGTATAAACCTCTTGAGAGCAGTTACCATGTTTATTCATCCTGGAGGGAATGAATTATGCCATCTTTGTGCTTCCTCTGCCTCTGTAGACAGAGGCCTACATTAATTTAAATATTCCTAAAAAAGGACAGTTTTTGAACTCTCTGGTTAAACCTTGTCTCCATATGTAACTTTCAAATCTGAATCAACATTTCTTAATGTCCTCTCCTGCTAGTTTCCATAAATGAAAGTTATCCTTCCCTCCCACGCTCATTCCATAAACATTGACCAAGTGCCAACCTTACTGAGTGCCAAGATTTGGGAATAAAATATGGAATGACCTCCAGGAGCTCAGTCGCAGATCAATGTCTCAAGTAATTTTAGTCATTGACTAAAACTTTAAACTAACTTTGTTCTTGAAAGGAATTTCTAGTATTTTCAAAGAATCACTGATGAAAATCAATTCTTTTAAGTAATTATATAAAGTCAGATAACAGCAACCTTATTCCAAGAAAGAAGAATGGATTTTTAAAAATTTCAATGCCAAGAATTAGCAGATTATCATTTATTACAAAGGGGGTACATATATATCATCTATTCTTAACAATGATATTCTAAGAGTAATATCAATTATAGAAATTAGATTCTCAGAATCTTTTTTTTTTCACTTCATACTGAAGGCTCCTTTATTACTCACATGCACACACAGAATAAACATTTGGAATTATTACAGCAATTTCAGGAAATGCCAAACAAAGACAAAATCTATTTTTCTTAGGAAACCCGTCCTTCTTGTGCCTTAGGAGGAAAATACAGTCATGGATTGTAAAATTCAAAAAAGAAATATTCACTTTAGATACTGGCCTTTACTGATGTTTCAGGAAGATAATGAGGATTTCTTAGCTTCGTAGTAATATAGAAGCGGAAATCTGGTGAGTATTCAATGGTAGAATCCCCAAGTCGGATACATGTACTCCCACCCTGCTTAAAGGTCTGTTTCAGTAGAAGAGGTTCCAGAATAGGATCTAGTTCTTCTCCAACATTTTCTAGCAACACTGGAGTAGAATCAGAAAAAGATGCCATGTTATTTTAAATATTGACTGTAAACATTCAACCCCCCAAATTCTTTCAGCCCCTAGATTGCTATTATTCCTAGTTCCCTATAAATTTATTTTTGTCTTCTGAGCGTAAGGAAATAGTGTCATAAAAAATAATTGGGTGCCTGTGGGATGGGCTGAACTGGTGGGTCTATCTGGTCCTTTTGCATTATCTTCCATACTTCTTGGCTATGGTCCTACTCAGGGCTCCCCACCTAGTCTGCCATTCACTATGTGCCCAAGTACGACGGCAGTGGGGTATATCCATCTGAGACACCAGACAATAAACATTTCAAGTTGTAGCTATTTAAGTGGTTATTATATTTTTAATTAAGAAAGTAACTCGAGCTTATTGGAGAACATGAGGAAATGTAGGAAGGAATAAAAGTATTAAATAAAGGAGGCCATTAGGCTGAGTTGGCTCTAATGCTATGGTGACCTAAGGAAGCAAACCGGAATCTAAGCTTATTAAGGTCTCAAGGTCACAAAGTCAAAATAAAAATCCTAAGAATAACAATCAAAAATAAAAATAAAAATCCTAAGGATAACCAAATACAAGCAGCCAATGAGGTTTTAAGCCATTGCCAGCCAAATATTTTCCTTTCTTTTCTCCCTACTTTCCCCAGCGCTGGTCAGTGGAGCAACCTAACCACATCCAAACTGGCAATGCCCAATTCCAACCAATTTTTGCTCAAATAAACTCTTAGAATGTTTAGTATGGCTCAGCTTATCTTTTAAATATTTTACATAATTGACTCATACTCATATATGGTTTGATAGAAAAAGGACACAGAACTATGATAATTTTTTGTTGAGTAATTTTTTTTTAATTTTTTGAATTATTTGAATAAATTTGAATAAATTTTTCCCTTCAGTATTTCATTAATCTTTTTCTACACACAAGACTAAACAATATATCTAATTTCGCATCCTATTTTGCTTGACATTATACCATAAATATACCAGTTAAAATTAATAAACATGCTTTTAATTACTGTATAATAGTTTCAATATTAATTTTATCTAATATTTTAAGTCAATTATCTACTATTAGATATTTCGATTGTTGTCTGGTCTCGATATTATAAATAGCACTGTGTACAAAAACTTTGTGCTTAAAATATTTTCTTATGACAGCATTCTAGAAAGGGAATCCTTGATGAAAGATTAGTGACATCGTTAAGGCTCATGATACATTTGCCAAATTAGTCTTACATGTTGGAATTTGGGGGTGCTATTGCAGCCAACCTTGAATAATGGTGTTTTATGCAAGTCCTTTGAGGGCCTAGATGTGCAATCTTGCTGGGAAAGGGGAGCTTAGGGCATCCAGATGGCGTGTATTTGAACTTCTATTGCCATTAAAGTACAGACATACTCTACTCCTTCCTAGAGGTTACACCTGGCTAAATGAATTCCTAAAGTTGTCTTGTCAATTTCCTTCACTGCTGAGATCTTAATTAACCAAAGCAGGCATCTCAGATGATTTTAAAATTCATTTTCATTTTCTGCTTCAATAAAATGATTATTTTTCATAGTTAAATAATATGAGTTCATTATAATGGATTAAATACATTAATCCATTATTTAGGTTGCTTCCATTTTTTCTGTTGTTAATAATGCTAGAGTGAACATCTTTTTGAAAAAACCCTTGTGTTCATCTCTGATTACTTAATCAAGCTGGAGTCCTAGAAGTACAATTAATTTAAAGGCTATTTATATTGCCAAATTGCTTTTCTGAGTGGCTGTAGAAATTTCAGAGTTGCAGTGAGCACTCTTTTTTTCCCTTTTTAAACCTGTTTTTATATAATATTGTACTTATAAATGCCAGGCACCATGATATGACATTTTATTTTCTCACCCTCAAATGTTTAAATAACATGGAATACTATTACCCCATTTTTACATGTGGGGAAACTGGGGCAAGGCAACGGAGCTAAAATTTCCAGTTAAATCAGCTAGTAAATGCCAAAGCAAACACTTGAACTGAGCAGGGTGGCTACTTCCACGGCTTCCTTAACCACCATGTGAGACAGACAGCATTAAATACTGTATTCATGACTCATAAAACTTGAAAGGTAAAAAAACAGTTAAAATTTGTATTCAAGGCTTGATGTTTTGGATGCTCTTTGTCTAATTCTATTTTCCCCCCTCTGGACATTATCTACACTGGCCCATTCTCCTATTGTGTATGTTCTTTACAGTTCGGTACAGCTCCAAGTGATAAAAAACCCACAATGACTGTGACATGAGAAAGAAGGACTTTATAGCTCATGTAAAGGGAGCCCGAGGGAATCTGTCCAGGGTGGGAAGGACAGTGTGTGAAACAGAAAAGGAAAAACATCCTTAAGGAAGATTTCTTGAGAATCACAAACGGCACTTCCACTGACATCTTGATGGCCAGACCATAGTCACATGATCATTGCAATCACAATGGAAGTTGGGGAATTTCTTTAACTATGAATGCCCATGGAAATACAGGGAAACCAATAGGTACTGGGGAGCAAATATCATTCATTGTCATAAAGTGCTAGTTTTTAAAACTTTATTCGTATCTTTTAACATTGTTGTAACAAATAGCTCCCATTTCCTGGTTGTTTTCAAACAACCAGGTTTGTTTACTTTTTTTTTTTTTTTACATTTTTTTCTTACTTGTTAAATTTTCAAACCTTGGTCAGGGGCGCCTGGATGGCTCAGTCAGTGGAGCGCCAGACCAGCTCAGGTCATGACCTCAAGGTTGTGAGATTGAGTCCTGCATCAGGCTCTGTGCTCAGCACTGAGTAGGCTTGAGATTTGCGATTCTTTCCCCCTGCCTCCCTGCCACCCTGTCTGCTCATGCTATCTCTTAACATAAATAATAAAATCTTTTTTTAAAAAATTTCAAGCTATGTTCCAAAGCAAAATGAACAGTATACTGAACTTGATATACAAATCATCCATCTTTGACTCTTGTAAATTTAGCCAAACTTCTCTCATTTCTTCCTCATCTCACCCTGGATTATTTACAAACAAACGCTATCATATCATAAAACTTCACTTTCAGATATTTGACTATGTACTTCTGAAAGGTAAAGACTTTTTTCAAAGATTTTATTTCTTTGAGACAGAGAGCATGAGAGAGAGAGACAGAGAGAGAGACAGAGAGAGAGCATGAGAGGGGGAAGGTCAGAGGGAGAAGCAGACTCCCTGCTGTTGAGCAGGGAACCTGATGCGGGGCTCAATCCCAGGACTCTGGGATCATGACCTGAGCCAAAGGCAGTCGCTTAAACAACTGAGCCACTTAGTCACCCATGTAAAGACTCTTTTTAAAAAATTTTCACAGCCAGGGCACCTGGGTGGTTCAGTCAGTTAAGCATGCAACTCGATTTCTGCTCAGGTCATGATTTCAGGGTTGTAAGATTGAGCCCCATGCGGGGCTCCCTGATCAGCGAGGAGTCTGCTTGAGATTCTCTCTCTCCCTCTCCCTTTGCCCCTACCTCCCCCTGCTCTCTTTCTCTCTGTCTCTAAAATAAATAAGTAAATCTTTTAAAAAATTGCCATAGCTGGGACACCTGGGTGGCTCAGTTGGTTAAGCGGCTGCCTTCGGCTCAGGTCATGATCCCAGTGTCCTGGGATCAAGTCCCACATTGGGCTCCTTGCTCAGCAGGGAGCCTGCTTCTCCCTCTGCCTCTGCCTGCCACTCTGTCTGCCTGTGCTCACTCTCTCTGACAAATAAATAAATAAAATATTTTTTTAAAAATTGCCATAGCTTAAAAAATGTAATTCAAAATTCAAAATTTTATCAAATATATGGCAAGGAATAGGTTTCCACATTGTCTTAAAAATATTTTATTTCAATTAAAAAATTTTTTTAATTTATATTTTAATAGGCTCCACATCCAACATAGAGTGTGAATTCACAACCCTGAGATCAAAAGTCATGTTCTACCAACTGAGCTAGCCAGGTGCCCTGACTTAAAATATTTTGGTTACAGTTTGATTGCTTAAATTGGGATACAAATTCCATAAATTCTAATTGCCCAATAGTCTTTTAAGTTTGATGTTTCTTGGCTTAGCTTATAAATTTTTAGAGTCAAATATATTAATATTTTTCTTTAACAAGTGTATATTTTCTTAGAAAGTTTCTTCTCAAAGACAAGTTAGTTATTCCCCTATGTTCTTTTAGCATTTATGTCTTCTATTTTTGCCTTTCATATTTAATTATTTAATTCATCTAAAACATATTTTGGTCTGAGGTAAGATTCTGACTTAACACATTTTTCCACAAAACCACTTCTTCAACACCTTTTGCTGAATAACCTATCATTTTTCCATTGGTTCATAACATTTACGTTATAATGTGTTAAAGGCTTACATGTATTAAAATTTATTCCAGAACTTATTCCAGTTAATTGAAAACTCACTCTTCTTCTGAATTTTTATTGGCTTTTTCATTTATTTTTTCTAGGTTAACTTTAGCATTATTTCTAAAATATGTATTTCTGAAAGAGTGACATGTTTATGACATTTAATTTTCTTATCAGACCAAATGAGATGTCCTACTCAAATTGTGTTTTTCTGTAAAGTTTTGTCATTCTTTTTTACTATACATTGTTAAAGTCATGCTAAGTTTTTGCTTTATTTGTTTTGTTTCCTATTCACTGGTTGACTAGAATTACTACACACTCAACTTTTTCTCAGTTATTTTTAAATCTTCTTTTTGGAATATATCTACTCCATTAAATTCTTTTATTCTAATAGATTTTTAGCTAATTTTCTTTGATTTTCTAGATGAAATATATTATCTACAAATATCATTTCCTCTTTCCAAATGTCATTGCACGCTCATTGTTTCTTATTTTATTGCACTGAAAAGAACTTTCCTAATAATGTTAAGTGACATCAGTGATACTATATACTGATTTCTCATTTTTATTTTTACATGATCAGATTTTTAAAATCCATTAATTTTCTAGAATAAAATATGAACTGGAAATCCTGTTTATGAAGTGTTATAAAATTTAAACTTTGCATAATTGCCTCAACTTTTTTTTTAATTTTTTATAACTTTTTTTTTTTAAGATTTATTTATTTATTTGACAGACAGAGATCACAAGTAGGCAGAGAGTCAGGCAGGGAGAGGGGAGGAAGCAGGCTCCCTGCTGAGCAGAGAGCCCAATGCGGGCCTCGATCCCAGGACCTTGGAATCATGACCTGAGCCAAAGGCAAAGGCTTTAACCCACTGAGCCACCCAGGCGTCCATGCCTCAATTTTTATTAACAGAAAATTTTGGATTAAAATCTCATCTTTAAATTATTTTTCCCTAAAAATATACAATTTCAGCCCCTACACCAATATGTTTCCTATTTTGAAATGGAATTAAGAGTATCTAAATTTATATATATGAGTCTCTTTAAAGGTAAAATACATATTATAAAACTTAGATATTACAGACTTGATTCTTTTCCCAAAAATGAAAATTTGTATTCCTAACAAAATCAAGTCTTATACCTGTTTTCTGTAGCATCCTGATTTCAAAGAAATCTGTTCTCAGAATTGAATATTTACTACATTATGAGCCTCAGTGAAAAATCAAAAATACTCTAAACTTAAAAAACAGGAAAAAGAACAAAAATCTATAGGTACACAAATTACCCCAGAATGTTATCCTTAATTTAACTATTTTATTTTGACTCCTCTAAATTTTTTTTAAAATTTTTTAAAAATTTTTTTAAGGATTTTTATTTATTTATTTGAGAGAATGAGTGAGAGAGAGCACGAGAGAGGAGAAGGTCAGAGGGAGAAGCGGACTCCCCAAGGAGCTGGGAGCCCGATGCGGGACTCGATCCTAGAAGTCCAGGATCATGACCTGAGCCGAAGGCAGTTCCTCAACCAACTGAGCCACCCAGGCGCCCCAACTCCTCTAAATTATAACTAGATCAAAATGTTTCATTTTGTTAAATACATGATTTATACATGTATAAATGTATAAACATTTATACATGTATAAATATATATATAATTATATATATATTTATATATATATAAAATATATATATAAAAATATATAAATCATGTATAACATGATTAAATACATGTTAAATACATGTTAAAATACAGGAGCAAAAATTAATGAGACAGGCTTTCCTTCATTTTTCTATCATCAAAGTTAACAATATACTGATTTATGTAAAAACCCTTCCTCATTTCCAAATGTCAGCTCACCCTGTATTTGCAAACCTAGTGGGAAACCAAGATTGGAGACCAAACACATGCTGCTAATGTCTTTTGAGTAAGGCAGAGCATCTCACTAAACACAGTTATCTTTGCTAAGAAATATATAAAGGAGACCCAAGTATTCTTTTCATACATAATTTTCCCTTAGGACAGCAACTGATAGCAGGCTTTTATAAAATTATGAATTATCTACATTATTCTATGTTAGACTTCAAATTCATAAAAAAAATCCTCTGTGTATTTCTATTCAATAATGTAGCATATTGCATCCAGAGGAGATTCAACAATTTTGAACCACCTACTGGGGGCCCTCAAAGAGCTTGGAGGTGAGAAGCAAACAGTTATGTACATAATCATAAGGGCAATAGTAGAAATTTGTAAAAACTTCATTATTGGCATTTCACTGGAGAGGTAGAGATGTCATAGGAAGAGAGTCATTTGAGCTGTATCTTAAAGGCTGAACTTTAAATTCCATTCACCAAGTAGATGGAAGAACACAGAAAGCCAAGAGATGTGAAGCGATGCCAGGTCATACGAACTCCCTGCTCCTGTGCACCCTATCCTCCCGTGTTATGACTCTCATCACACGTGTAATCTTGGTCTCCTCTTGAAACCAATAAGCTCCAAAACAGCAGAGACCACGTCTGTCTTGTTCATGCTGTTTTCAGTGGCATGTGGTAGTTGCACAACAAATATTTGTTAGGTGAATGCAAGAACAAGCAAGTGAGTGAAGGAGAGAAAAATTAAACCAGAAATAGTTTTGCACATTAGACCCAAGGGGGAAAAGAAAGAGAAGTGCTAGGAGATAAAGGGAAGGCAAGCTCAGGTAGGACAGATGTTCTTAAAGCAAAGACTGTTTTTCACAGAGTGAATGAGAAGTTATTCAGAGATTTTCTATACCAGTTGATGTCTTTTTACAATGTTGTCTTATTTTTCCAGCTTTACTGGGGAGTATAAACAAATTGATTTATCAGCAATATTTATATGATTAATATTCTCTGCACACCTTATTCACTGATGTAGCTAATATAAATGTATCTTTATTTTCTAGAACACAGCTTTCAAACTTTTTTTGCAAGCAGGAGGATACTTTTTTTTTTTTCCCAAAGTGGATATTATCTTAAAACTTAATATAAACAAAGAAGAGGGAAGCTGCTCTGGCTGAAGCAGAGGCAGGTGGACGAAGGAGGAGAAAACCTTTGCCTTCTCCGCCCAGGCTGCCAGCAAGGGATGATGCATCAAAAGCCACTGTTCTTGAATTGAATCTACAGTAATTTTTAAATGGAAGTCTTTAACTGCCTATGTTTTAAAACTGTAACAGTAACCAATTCTTTTACTTGAAGTTCTGATACAAAAATAGTTACAAAATCTGCCATCTGTTACTCTTTCTATAATAGTTTAAAAAATTTTCACTTTTCTATGATGACTAATGTTAGAAGGTATTGTAAATAATTACTATCCATTTTTAAAGTAGTTCATCCCCAAAAGTAGGTTAAAGCAACTGCGAGTGGTCCAGTAGACATTGGGCAACGGCGGGGGTCTTGGGGACTAGTTTCAGCACTGCCCTTTACTGGGGATAAAATCTTGGTTAAGCCAAGTAACTAACATTCTCGAGCACCTCACTTACTTTGTTGATTAAATGAAGTGATTGGAATTACTATCGGATTTCATATTTTTATGGGCGCAACTCCAAGTAAGAAATATATTTTAAATTTTGATTAGGCACATACATACATATGCACAAAAAACTCCAAAAATTTAATGAACTAGTGCTTATCTTGACTCCATGCTATGCAGCCCATAATATTTTATTCTTTTCTACTCTAGTTCATTGAAAAATGCTGGTCTTGACCCACTAAAAGTTGACTTTCTCTACCACAGTTTGGAAACCTCTACACTGATTGTCTCCACAGCCCTTTCTTCCCTAAAATTATGGAACACTAACAGCAAAATCCATGACTGAGACTGTAGAATCCCAGAATGTCAAGCACATGGTAGATGCTAAATGACCGATTATTTTTTTAGCATATCAAAGAAATTTGACTAAATGAAATCAAGTAATTTTAATTAAAGTATTTAAGGTACCAATTCTTTCAAGAAATCTTCCTTATTTCTCTGAGTTCTTATAAACATCTGTGCCTTTTTTATTTATATGCTAATATAATTATATTATAATATAATTATATTTAACTGCCTATGTTTACTGTAGACATTGCTGTAGACATTGGCCAATTCAATTATATTATATTTTATTTATATGCTAATATAATTAAATATAATACTAATATAACTAAAAGAGACTATGCGCACACCACATAGTAAATCTCCAACTAAGAGACAACATACATTGACTTTATCAGACATTACCAGAAGTACCCAAACCACAGTAATTCATTTCCTCCTCACACTATCTGGTCAAAGTACTAATGGGGAAACTGAGTCTCAGATCACTGAACTGAACAAAGAGTAACTGAGGCAGGTACTCTAATTCCAGAACTAGCGCACCTACCCATAAGAGCACAGTGGTTCTAACAAGGGTTAGTGACATATGCCCACTTTCTCTGTTTATTACAGTTGGTTATACTATTATACTATGCATATTGTCTCTACATACCACACATACTGGCTGATACTATTAAACAAGCAAGATATTTGAGAGTAGAGCTGTTTGCCCTTTCTTGTGACACCTCTGTCACTATACTCTAACACCCGTTGGATGAATGAAATACCATTTGCATGTGTGTCTCCCTGTCCGTATACACAAACACAGACTTTGTAGGTAGATTTAGTTTTTTCATTCCATGTGAATCCTAACAGACCTAAAAATTTATAATATTTTACAGATTAGCCCATTATTAATATGCAAAAATAAAATGTCTGTAAGACTACCTGCCTGATACCTTTGTTATCATTCTTTCAAGCAGTATTAGCTGTAATGGCAACTGGGATTTACTAAACTCATCCTAAGGATAAATACGTTGTAGTTTCATAATATTCACATGTATTTATTTGGTCAAGTAAATAGCCAAAATTTGACAGATAACATAGATTTAAAATGTGACAACCCCAATTTACTCAAATCATAAATATTTTGACAAATGTGACATGTGCATGGGGCTTTACTGAAAAATCCCTGTCATGTTCCTAATCTCTCCCTTGTGGCAGATAAGAGCCATGCGAAATGTGTATTCACTTCTCTGCCACTTTGGTAGGACAATCGAAGGAAGAATAAACACACAATTGGACTAATGTTGTGTTAAAATACTTCTGGCATATTAAGTGGTCCTTTTAGTTGTAGTAGTGGAGTTACAGCAAGCACTAAGAATGGCAAGGCACAGACAAAAATGAAAACAATTACATTAGAGGATGCATCACAAATGAATCTTGGGACAAAGAAAACAGCCTAACCCACGAGAACAAAAATCTCTCAAGTTCCTGAATAATTATCAATAAGTAATGAAAGACATAGCAAAGTCATTATTTATTGAAGATGAGTCTGACACAAATATCTTCTTAAAAAAGGAAAAAAACCTACATCCTTTTGGGTTAATTGTGCCCTCTCCAGGCATTTCCTAACACACACTTATTATTCGCATACTTACCAGGGGTACCAAACTGGATGCAATTTTCCAGAGTCCTGACATAGTCAGGATCATTTAATTTAACCACGTGAAGACTGTTGGTTTTTTCCATGTTTTTGATCCATTTGTTAGCCTGACCTTGGGGATCTATCATCAGCGGCCACCTTCTTGCATTCCTGGAAGACGGAAGAAAGACGATGCTGACCAAGGTATGATTTGTCTCTAGGCTACTTAGTCATGCACACATCATTTTCTCATAGTTTATGCTTTACAGTAATATTTTACTTTTTAACTTATTATGAGAAACTGTTATCTTATGGCAGAGACATTTAGATTGGGCAGGCTATTAAAATGACATCTCTAAAAAATTCACCTGGCAAACACAAGTTTCTTTTACTCCTTTTGGAAAATTACCATTCTCTAAAGGTTAAATTACATTTTTGGAAAAAAAAAAAAAAACTTGCCACACTTGCTAGCTAATGAAATTAATTAACCATCAAGAATACTGCAAATCTGGAAACTCCAGCTCTTCACTAGGCCCCTCCCTTCATTAATTACTCCTGTGACCCTGAACAAGTCACCTCCATTTCTTGGCTTCGATCTGCTATCATTTGTACAGAGGGAAAGGAGAAAGGATTGAGACATCATCTCTCTCTTTGAAATCTCGACCATTAAAGATATAATGGTTCTTAAAAAAAAGATGAGGAGCTAGATTTTAATCATCTAGCCTTCCTGGACCCTAAAGTTTTAACACAACTGTTGCTCTGGGACTTGTTTCAAACACTTGTGTATTTAATGTCGTATTTGTAGCTCACTACATATTTGTGAGCTTCCTACAGACAGAAATATATTCTCTCAAAGTCAGTTTTTGCACTCTGGGTGAGCTCATACTTCCTGCTCTATTCTCACCTCCCTCTTTTATGATAAGAATAAGAACAGTAAACCCTGAGGCAGCCAGCTTTTCTTCCAGGGTGTTGTGGGGTCAGAGTTAACCAAGATCTGCCATCGCCAAATGGTATCTAACCATCCAGCTCTCTGCCCTGTGTGAAATGGAATCAGCATTAAGATTTTAACTGTTCTTTCTCCTGGAAGTTTGAGTAAACTTTATAAGCCATAATTTTGGCCACATTCCTACAGAGACTGTCATACTCTTCAAAAGTGAGCACAGAAAAAGTACAGATTGTTAGAAGAATGAAAGGAGAAAATAAAAGGTGATTGGGGCAAAAATAAAACAAACCAATGTGGGGCTAAACATTTATTTATTTATTTGATTTCATCTCATTATAGTATGAATTTAGAATTTTATTGGGTAATCTGTCTCAAATAGAAGCAATCATGCCTTTTAGCATTTAAGTTATAGCCTGACATAAAACATGTACCTTTACTATAAAGAAGATAGTCTAGTCCTCCAGTATTAGCATTATACGATATAACAGTCAGCTTGAAATGGAATGATTCCCTCTTATTTCTGATTTCTGTTGCTTCTACAATTTTTAACCACAATACCCACGTTCACACTGTTCCTCTGTAAAAAATGCATGTCTTCCTCATCCTTTCATGTTCAAGTCCTACTCACATTTCAAGGTCAGCTCAAATGATATGTAATACAGAAAGTACCACAGACTGTCTTAACAGAAATTTTCTTTCCCCACAGTTCCAGAGGCTGGAAGCCCAAGATCCAGGTGCCGGCAGGTTTGGTTTCTCTAGAGGCCTTTCTTTCTGTCTTGCAGAAAGCACAGCTCTCTTGCTGCATCCTCACATGGGCCCTCCCTCTGTGCGGGCATTCCCAGTATCTCTGATTAAAAGGACACCAGTCCTATTGAATTAGGGATCCACCCTTATGACCTCACTTATCCTTAATTACCTCCTTAAAGGCCCTGTCTCCAAATAGTCACACTGTGGGTAATAGAGTCAACATATGAATGAGGGGTGGACAATTCAGTCCATACCATAATGTTAATTATATTTACTAAGAAATGAGACCAAAAGAATAGTGTAATATCTTAAGTGTAATCAACTAATAAAAAGAGAACCATATCCATAAGGGAGTGAGAAGAAAAATTAGAAAGAAATAAAACTTATAAATATGTAATTTCCATTCTGTCACATTTTAGAAGTATTTTTAAGTTGGGAGGATTATGTGTGTTAGCATTTATGCTTCCCTAAAGAAACTGAATGACTCACTCTTCCTTCTGTTGCTTCCACAATTTTTAACCACAATACCCATGTTGACGCTATTCCTTTCTCCAAAATACACTTCTCATTCTTTCACATTCAAGTTCTACTCATGTTTCAGGGTCAGCTTCAATGTTATGCAATACACAAAGCCCATCTCGGTCTCTTTTCTCTCTAACCTCTTTAGTGGTTCATCTGTATTACATTTGTGATACTCTGATACAATGATCATATTCTATCATGGCAATTTTATATTTTGCTAATGGCATCACTCATCCCAATTGGTTATTCTTTGAGGGAAAGGTCCATAGTAATTCTTCTTTATCCTTTTTCCCTAGATCAAATAAGTGTGATAATCTTCTGGAAGATAAACAATAAAAAGCATCTGGCAAACATACAGGTTAATGGATTCTAAAAACAGGCATTTTCCAAGCAGTCATCCCTGCCTGGGGTATACCAGGCCAAAGTATACCATCTCAAATTTGGAGGAAAGGATTCTGGTGCAGACCAAGCTGGTCTAAGTCTGTCATAGCCTTTCTCTTCGACTGATTATAATGAAAAGTTCTGGATAAAATACAAAATTTTACTTACAGATTCTAAAAAGCAAATAGTAAACAGTGAATGGGAAGAAAGTGAAAACTTGAGCAATGGGGGCGCCTGGGTGGCTCAGTGGGTTAAAGCCTCTGCCTTCAGCTCAGGTCATGGTCTCAGGGTCCCGGGATCGAGCCCTGCATCGGGCTCTTTGCTCCGCAGGGAGCCTGCTTCCCCCTCTCTCTGCCTGCCTCTCTGCCTACTTGTGATCTCTCTTTGTCAAATAAATAAATAAAATCTTAAAAAAAAAACAAATTAAAAAAACAAACAAACTTGAGCAATGACCACCAGTAAGGGGGTAGTCAGTTTCTTGTGTGTTTGTCATCATTGTTTTGTTGTTGTTTTTTTCCTTTCTATCTTCTGGCTTTGGTCAAAGAACAGGCCTAATGGGGGTTCTGGGCAGCAAGTACAGGTAGCAAAAATTCAAACTGGAAGAAAGAAAATGATAATGTGTGAGCCAGAGAGTGGGCAGTGGGGGCAGGGGAATCTCTTTCTTTCTTCTGCCCATGTGTGCAGGTCCAGCCCGGCAGCAGAACTGTAATCCCATGAAGAAGCATGAAGAAGCCTGGGTAGTGCAGGCACTTACTACACTTACTACAGAGAAGACCAGTCTCTCTGGGTGACAGAGCTGGGCAAAGGGGCCTGTGCCATGCCTGGTGTGTAAGGCTGTCTTAGTCTGCTCCGGCTGTTACAACAAATGACCACAGACTGCATAGCTTAAATAACAGACATTTTTCACAGTTCTGGAGGCTGGGAAGCCCAAGGAATCAAAGTCATAGCAGATCCAGTGATTGCCAAGGGCCCCCTTCTGGCTTGTAGATGGAGCCTTCTTGCTGCCTCCTCACATGGCAAAGAGCAGAGCGATCATCCCTCTGTGTCTCTTAAGGGCGTTAATCCCATTCAAGACTCCACCCTCATGTCCCGATAACCTCCCAAGGCTGCACCCCCAAATGCCATCACTATGGTGACTTAGGCCTCAACATATCCATCTGGTAGACACAAAGATTAAGTCCAAAGCAGGGGGAACCCCAGTATTTTCCTTTTTCTCTCTTGCCACTTTGCCCCAAGTATGGATATATGTTGTGTGAAAGAGTGGGACGCTGAAATTCTGAGGAAATGTCATTATATTTGACAGAAAAATAGAGAGAAATGGGTCCCTGGGATATGGAAAGTAAGGGAGAAATTCTGGAGGAGACAGACCCAAAGAGAGGATCCCCTCATTCAGACACAAGTTCTGAGCTCACTACCAGACACGTCCAAAGAAGCATAGCAGATACTTCGGGCTACAATATAAACCCAAGTCCCAAACTAACTCCTGAGCCACGCATGCTGAGAAGTGTGTCTGGACAGCATAGCAAAGGCTTTTAATTATGACCTGACACTGGAAACATCATCCCCGAAGGAAAGCAACTGAACCTAACCAAGTTGATTGACTACTAAAACAAAGACCAGTTTTGTCCAGGAGATTTTAACAGGAACCAGAATTTCATTTTCAAAAGGTCCAGGACAATCCAAAATTACATGACATACAGAGAGCCAGAATATGACGAATTCTCAAAGAAAAAGCAAAATGCTAGAATTACCAGAAAAAAACTTGAAAGCAGTTATTATAAACAACCTCCACAAGGTAAAGGTGAATACTAAAAAAAAAAAAATAAATGGACGGGGTGCCTGGGTGGCTCAGTTGGCTAGGCACCAGACTCTTGATTTCTGCTCAGGACATGATCTCATGGGCCGCGAGACTAAGTCCCATGGCGGGCTCTGTGCTGAGTGGGGAGTACACTTGAGATTCTCTCTCCTTCTCCCTGCCTCTCCCCCAGATTGAGGGTTTTCTCTAAATAAATAAAATCTTTAAAAATAAATAAATAAATAAATGGAAAGAGAGGTGTGTTCAGCAGAGAAACAGAAAAAAAATTAAAAAGAACCAAAAGGAAATTTTAGAACTGAAAAATATCTGAAATAAGAATTCCATTGTAAGGATTCAATAGCAGAAAGCAGATCACAGGAAAGTCAGTGATCTAAAAGACAGATGCATGCAAATAATCCAAACTGAACACTTAAAGAGAGAGAGAAAAAACAGTTAAAACAGATAGAGCCTCCAAGACCTGTGAGAAAATACTAAAAGGCTTAATATTCCTGTGATGGGGTCCCAGGAGAGGAGAAAAAGATTAATACAGAAAATATTTGGGGGCGCCTGGGTGGCTCAGTGGGTTAAAGCCTCTGCCTTCGGCTCAGGTCATGATGCCAGGGTCCTGGGATCGAGCCCCACATGGGGCTCTCTGCTCGGCAGGGAGCCTGCTTCCCTCCTCTCTCTCTCTCTCTGCCAGCCTCTCTGCCTACTTGTGATCTGTCAAATAAATAAATAAATAAAAATCTTTAAAAAAAAGAGAAAATATTTGAAAAAATAATGACTAAAACTTTCTCAAGTTCAGTAAGACACATAGATTTACAGTTTCACAAAGCTGAGCAGTCCTCAAAAAAGGAGAAACTAAGAAATAAAAACAAAAATAAAACACACAAAAATGCACACACACCCAGATACACTATAATCAAACTGCTAAAAACCGAAGATTTGAAAGAATATTTTTGAAAGCTGCCAGAGAAAAGTGATATATTACAGATAGAGGATAATTATTCAAATGACTACAGATTTCACCTCAGAAATCATAGAGCCAGAGCACACTAGAATATTCTCAGTAGAATGAAAAAAAAAAACTGTCAACACAGAACTGTGTATCCACTAAAAATATCCCTCAAGAATAAAGGCAAAATAAAGATATTCTCAAGATCAAGGAAACTAAGAAAATTCCTTGCCAGCAGATTTACTCTAAAAAATTCTAAAGTTCTTCACTCTGAAGAGAAACGATACCACAATAAATTTTAGAAAGAAAAAAAAGAGCAATGAAATGGCAACTATAATAGACTATTTTTCTCCTCTTAATTTTTAAAAATATGTATAAATATTAAGACAAAAAACATTAAGTTGGGGGAGCTTCAAAGCACACAAACATAATATATATGACTACTGTAACATAATCGGGGGAGGGTAAAGGAGACCTACATGGTTGCAAGCCTCCTACATTTTCATTGAAGTGGTAAAATATTATCTCTAAGTAGACAGAAAAACTTGTACTAAAAAATAATGCAAAGCATTATAGTGAAAATGGAATGTTAAAGATTGTGGATTATTCAAATAATCCAATAGAATGAGAAACAGAGCAACAAAAATCAGAGGTAAAAACAGAAAAGAAAAATAATAAAATGGTAGATCTAAATTCAATTATACCAATCACATGAAGTATAAAGTTGTCTAAACATACTAATTAATGGAGAGAGATTATCAGAAAAGATATAAGCTCTTACTGTACGCTGTCTGTCTACAAGATACAGATACTCACTTTAAGATTTTAATTTATTCACAGACAGAGGTCACAAGTAGGCAGAGAGGCAGGCAGAGAGAGAGAGAGGGAAGCAGGCTCCCTGCCGAGCAGAGAGCCCGATATGGGGCTCGATCCCAGGACCCCGAAATCATGACCCGAGCCGAAGGCAGAGGCTTTAACCCACCAAGCCACCAAGGTACCCCCAGATACTCACTTTAAATACAGTACTATATTTATATTAAACAAAATCATGGTAAAAAAATACACCATGCAAACACTAATCAAAAGAAAGCTGAATTGTGCATAGACTTCAGAAGAAGAAAAATTATCAGGGATAAGGAGAGATATTATGTAATAATAAAAGAGTTAATTTATCCTGAAAACATAATAATCCCTATGCATCTAACAACACAGCTCCAAAACACATGAGGCCAAAACCACTAGAACTGAAGGGACAATAAGTAGACAGCAAATTAATAAGGATATGGAAGATGTGAACAGTACTATGACACAACTCAATTTAATTGACATTTAAAGAATCCCCTGCCCATTAATAGCAAAATATGTATTTTTTCAAGTATATATGGAGCATTCACAAAGACAGACCATACTGATACTGTAACACAAACTTCAACAAATTTAAAACAACTGGAATCATACAATGTCTATTCTCTGAACATAGGCAATTAAGTTAGGAATTCAAAAATAGCAGAAGATACCTTAAAATCTCAAATGTTTAAATTAGTATGTTTTTTTAAAGACCTATAAAGAGGAAGTCTCATGAGAAATTAGAACATATTTTAAAGGAAATGAAAATATAACATATCAACATGTGTGCTATGCAGCTAAAGCAGTGCTTTGTGGGAAATGCACAGCAGTAAACACATAGATTAGAAAACAAGAAAAGTCTAAAATCACTAACTTAAGCTTTCACCTCAGGAAACCACAGAAAGAAGAGTAGTTTAGGCCAAAAACAAGCAAAAGAAAAGAACAAATATTAAAACAGAAGTCAATAAAATGGAAATCCAAAAAGATGGAGAAACACCAATGAAATGAAAGCTTTATTCTTAGATAGGATCTGGAAAAATTATCAAACTATAGCTAGACTGATCAAGAAAAGCAAAGAAAATGCTAATTACTGATATCAGGAATGATAGAGAAGATTATCATTACAGACCCTGCAGAGATTAAAAGGATGGCAAGGGAATACTACAGACAACTCTATGCCCATAAATTTGACAATTTAGTTGAAAGGGACCCATTTTTTGAAAGATAGAAACTACCAAAACTCACTCAATAATAGATAACTTGAATTTTAAGTTATCTATTAAGATAACTTCCAACTCTTTTAAAATTGAAATCATGGATAACATCTCCCAGCAAAGAAAGTTCCAGGCACAAATAATTTCTTTGGTTATTTCTTCAAAACATTTAAGGACCTTAGGAGATAATTCTATATAATCTCTTCCAGAAAATAGAATGGGAGAAAATACTTTCCACTTTGTTTTATGAGGCCACCATTACCTTGATAATGAAAATGTATAGACATAAAAATAAAAGAAACCACATAGCAATATCCCTCATGAACAGAAAAATCTTCAACCAAGTATCAGCAAATCAAATCAGAAATATATAAAAGGAGAATAGATGAAGACCAGGTAGGGTTTATCCTGGAAAAGCAAGGCTAGTCAAACGTCAAAAAAATCAATCAGTACAGTTCACCATATTAATAAACTAAACTTAAAAAATATATCTCAATAGATACAGAACAAGCACTTAACAAAATTTAACATGCGTTAAAGATTAAAACTCTTAGCGAACTAGGAACAGAAGGAATTTCCTTTACCTGATAAAAAGGATGTACAAAAAAAAAATCCTACAGCTGATACAGTATGTCATAATGAAAGGTTAATTCATTTCCCCTAAGATTAGGAAAAGGCAACAATGTGCAATTTCATCTTCCCTGTCCAACACTGTATTAGCCAGTGTAAATTATATTTGTATAACAAGTATTCTTACACTTGCCAAAAAAAAATGTCCTTGACAGTACAATAAGCCAAGAAAAAGAAACAAAAGGCATATTAGGAAATAAGAAATGAAACTGCCTCTATTTGCAGAGTACATCTCTTTACAATATCCTAATGAATCTATGAAAAAGATGCTAGAACTAATAAATGAGTTTATCAAGGTCATAATATATATGGTCAATGTTCAAAAATCAATTGTTTTTCTAATACTAGCAATGAACAACTGAATAAACTTTTTAAGAGTACCATTTACAATAGCTCACAAAAATTAAAAAGTACTGGATATAAATCTAACAATGAAATACTGATGAAAGAAATCGAAGGAGAGCTATGATAAAAAGTTTCTGCACAATGAAAGAAATGATCAACAAAATTAACAGGCAGCCTATGGAATGGAAGGAGATACTGCAAATGACATATCAGAGAAAGGGTTAGGATCCAAAATATTTAAAGAACTTATTAAATTCAACGCCCAAAAAACAAGTAATCCAGTTCAGAAACAGCCAGAAGACATGAAAAGACATTTTCCAAAGAAGACACCCAGATGGCCAACAGACACAGGTAAAGATGCTCAACATCACTCACCAAATCAAAACCACGATGAGATATCACCTTACACATATCAGAATGGCTAAAATTAACACAGGGAACAACAGAAGTTTACAAGAATGCCGAGAAAGGGGAACCCCCTTGCACTGTTGGTAAGAACGCAAACTGGTACAGCCACTGTGGGAAACAGTATGGAGGTTCCTCAAAAAGTTCAAAGTAGAACTACCTGATAATCAGCAATTTCACTATTAAGCATTTACTTAAATGATACAAAAATACAGATTCAAAGAGATACATGCGCCCTGATGTTTATAGCAGCATTGTCAACAATAGCCAAACTATGGAAAGATCCCAAACATCCATCAACTGATAAATGGATAAAGAGGTGGTATTTATATACAATGGAATGGTGGTATATATACAATGGAATACTATTTAGTCATCAAAAAGAATGAAATCTTGCTATTTGCAATGACGTGGATGGGGCCAGAGTGTACTATGCTAAGTGAAATAAGGCAGAGAATGACAATATATATGTGGAATTTAAGGAACAAAAGAGATGAACATATGGGAAGGGAGGGGAAAAAAGAGAGAGGGAAACAAACCATGAGAGACTCCTAACGATAGAGAACAAACTGAGGGTTTCTGCAAGGGAGGT
The DNA here is from genome assembly GCA_004024625.1 of Mellivora capensis. Taxonomy (NCBI): domain Eukaryota; kingdom Metazoa; phylum Chordata; class Mammalia; order Carnivora; family Mustelidae; genus Mellivora; species Mellivora capensis. The sequence continues at coordinate 104,796 of PISX010002697.1, forward strand.
GGGCAGGGGATGGGCTAAATGGGTGACGGGGATTAAGGAGGGCACTTGTGATGAGCCCTGGCTGTTATATGTAAGTAATGAATTACTAACCTAGATTCCTGAAGCCAGTATTGCACTATATGTTAACTAGAATGAAACAAATATTTGAAAAAAATTGAAAACATTTAAAAACAGGGATATATTGTGTTTATAGAAGACTTATTGTCAATTTTTCTCAAATTGATGTATAAATCAATGCAGTTTCAATCAAAATCCCAGCAAGGATCTTTTGTAGATATTTAAAAACTGATTCCAAAATTCATAATAAGAGGTTAAAAAATAGACATTAACGATTTTGAAAAAGAAAGCAAAGTTTGAAGACATATAATCTAACTTCAAGACCTAATATAAAACTATACTAATCAAGGCAGTGTGGTTTTTGCATCAAGACAGACAAACAGATGAACAGAACAGAATAGATAATCCGGAAACAGACCTCCATATATGTGTACAACTGACTTTCAACAAAGATGTAAAGACAATTCAAAGGAAAAAGGGTAATGATTTCAAAGATGTTCTGCTGGAATGAGATCTATCTATCCATCTATACCTATATATATATATATACATATATATATATTATTATCTATCTCGGATCTGTGTATTTGCACACACAAAGATGCTGTTCCATACCCAGTTAACAATTGCATGAAACTTAGTTTCCCCCAACAACACCTGTAATATAACATATCTTTTTGATTCAAAAGCAGGACTATGTTGTGACTTCAGTTTTTTTTTTCTTTTAAAGCACATTTTGCTTTTTTTTTTTTTTTTAAGATTTATTTATTTTTGAAAGTGACAACATGGGCTGGGAGGGGTGTGGAAGAGGGAGAGGAAGAGGGAAAGAATCCGGTAGACTATGCTGTGCGCACGGAGCCCAGGGTGAGCCTGGATCCCACCACCCATGAGATCACACACGACCTGAGCTGAAACCAAGAGTCAAACACTCAACTGACTGAGCTACCCAGGGACCCGTTAAAGCAAATTTTGTTTTTAAAGATTAGGGCATCTATAGAATAACATATCAAATGAGTAAAATCTCAAAGGAGACATTCCTCAGGGTAGGTAGAGAAGAATATACTGGGGCTTTAATAACAATTATTATGGAGAGCTATATGCAACACACACTGGTTTAAACAGGATCACTTTTTGGATGAATATAAAACCTGATTTTGAAATAAACATGCACCATATTAACTATTTACTTCCTCTCCACTGTTTTGCCTTATGTTTTTCACAAGATAACATCTTTCTTCAATCTTCTTACTTCCTCTACCCAATATTCTTGAATGTAGAAATGCTTTAAAAACAGTGGTTCCCAAGTAAAAACTGAATTTTTACAGACTCAGCATTCCAAGTTATAATACTGTTTGTTCTTTTGTGGTTTATCTATGGAGGATTATTATTTTGTGCTCTTTGGGGCTTTTGCAAAATACAGACTTCTAATAGTGATAACACATGTTCATGATAATCTGCATGGAAGGACACAGAATTTAAGTATATAACAGATGCATCTCAAAGAATTTTGCTATATTCCTTTTTAGACACACAGATAAAAATAGATAAAAACAGACAACAAAGGGTGGGTACTCCTCTCAGTTATTACTCTACTGAAATAAAACTAATTTATCCGACTACTACAGAAATGAATACTAAAAGACATTTTTAAAAAGCAGAATTATATCAGATAGATAGGTCCAATTTATTCACCGAGTGGTTAAACAATCTTAATACTATTTCACTATGAAGTGTCCAGATACAATCCAATTACATTTAATGTTATCACTAGCCCTTGAAATTCTGATTAGCCAAGGACCTTCAGGTGTCAATAGCTCCAAAAGTTAATTATATTCCAACTTATCTAAATTTTATAGATTCTTCCCATTTCCCTAGATAATCAACTCTTCAGTCAGCTGGGATAGTACGTAAAAAGCACTTAGCACAGGATTAGGTCCCCAGAAAGTGCTCAGTATTAGGTATTATCATTACCAAGCAAGTGTCTCTGGAGACCAGAAGAACTCAGCATGCAAGTAAATAAGATACTTATCTGATACTTCAAAATAATCACCTTCAATCCATTTACCGAAACCTCTCAGTATAAGATTACCAACAGAGATTGACAAAATAAGCCAAGAATGAAAAATGTTATTATTTCTTTCGTAGTAAAGTTGCTACCATAACCTTCAGCTAATATTTCAACGTTTTTTATAAACAAATAGCAAAAATGTAAGGGTGCTGGCTCATTAACATCATTTTTTACCTCTTTCTCTCCTGGAATGTGAGTTTGTTATCTCGAGAAATAATCACAGAAAAGTTTGGAATCATAAACACAGAAATATTCATCAGTGTCTATTATTATTGAAATATAACTGGACCCAAAAGAAAGTACAATTATTTGCTGAAAAAGAAGAAGGTATTTGGCCTCCAATGAATATAATGGTTGTGGATATCCTGCCAGGTGGAAAAAAAAAACGTAAATAAACTGCCAATCGAAACAGTAAAGACAGAACTACCACAATGTAGGACATGATCAATTATATTCACAAGTGCTTGGAAAAACCAAAGTATTTTTTCCAAAAGAGAAAAAACAGCAATAGCAAAAACAGAAAAAAATCTGACTGTTCTTTAGGCTGAAGTTAATTGGTACAGCTGGGCGAAGTAAAAGTGGGCTCCCGAACTTCCAGAAACCTCCCATACATGTCAATGTCTAATTGTATTCTCACATTAAACATCAACACAAACTCTCTGTGTACCTCCTACTGATTCAATAATTTAAAAAACAGGCGGTCATCCTGTACTTGTTAAAAGGCACTTAAAGGTCTATTTTAGTGGCCAACTAATGCACATATTTATCATTTATCTTGATTTAGTCATTTCTCTTCTGGATAGATTTAGATTATGAGAGCAGAGGACCAAGTGATTAATTTTCATTCCCCAAAGAAAAGTTTTGTAGTCTTTTCTCCAAATCAATCAAATAATTACATTTAAGTTTGGCTCCTGAAAAAGTTCATCTAAGTATGATTCATTTGGTTAAAAATATGAGAACCATGTGACATGGCTTTTCTTTTTTGCCTTAATTACTAGAAAGCTTTAAACTTAATTCGGGGCCCAAATGTAAGGATGAGCTTGTCTGAAACACCAAGAAGTAACTACTTCTTTAATTTCCCTTAGGTGGTCTCATCAGATTTTTACTTTATATTCAAATTGTACTCACCTCAAATCCTTGTGGAACAATTCAGTAAGTAAATGCTCAAGAAGCCCATCAATATACACATATATATCAGGTATATATCATATATTTGTATATCAGGATCATTCATTGAGCAGTAAAGAAACATGTTCATCAGAGTTTTAATTTGTGGAACAATTTTCATAAATACTACATACAGAAAAATTTAAGAATAAGCAGTCTTCACATGTTAATCCTATTTTAAAAATTCACATGCATCTGTCATTTGTACATTAAATTAATTGTACATTAAATTAAGTACTCTGACATCAATTACTTTTTCAGTGGTAGACTAACAACAAATTAAAATAATTATGTAACACAGAATTGAATATTTCTACTGACGGTTTACCTGTGCTATTCCTAATCTGCTAAAACCTCCAGGAAGGCTGGCCAGTGATGGAAGGCCCATGGTAACCTGATAAATCAGGACTGTCTTCATCCTGGGGCAGGTTAAAGTCCTTGGTTTCTGGGAGATAAGACCTTTAGGAAGGTGAGACTGGACGAGCCTGCAGTATTCTCCCCTCCCAATTTCCATGGGATTTGTCTACTAGACAGGACATTCCAGGAATAGGCCACACTACATCTTGGGGGCGCCTGGGTGGCTCAGTGGGTTAAGCCTCTGCCTTCAGCTCAGGTCATGGTCTAGGGGTCCTGGGATCGACCCCCATATCAGGCTCTCTGCTCCGTGGGGAGCCTGCTTCCCCCTCTCTCTCCGTCTACCTCTCTGCCTACTTGTTATCTCTCTCTGTGTCAAATAAACAAATAAAATCTTAGAAAGTCCCAATCAGCCCAGGACCAGAAATGTATCTGTATCATTGAAGCTGGTCCCACACAGAGCAGGGATTAAGAATTTGGTTTACACTTGAACCCATCACCACTAACAACCCACTGCTGTACCTTTCACTAACCTGAAATAACAAAAACCCTGTAATTTCATGGGGATAAGTACTGGACTTCATTTACTCACGGTAGGTCTTTGCTCCATTTGCCAAAAGCTGATTAAAAATTAAGCAAAAGTCGGGGTGCCTGGGTGGCTCAGTGAGTTAAAGCCCAGGGTCCTGGGATGGAGCCCCACATCGGGCTCTCTGCTCAGCAGGGAGCCTACTTCCCCCTCTCTCTCTCTCTGCCTGCCTCTTTGCCTACTTGTGATCTCTGTCTGTCAAATAAATAAATAAATTTTTAAAAAAATTAAGCAAAAGTCATTAGGGTTTTTGTTTGTTTACTACAGTCTCCAATATGCAATCATTCTAACATTACTGGAAGAAGGAAGTGATTATTCATATTTAATTTAGTTAATTAATGACGTAAGCAAAAATTTTTCACTACTATAAAAGTTTTCTAGCTATAATTGTTAAAAAGATGCACAGATAAATAAAACTACTGATTAATAGAGATCTCTTGAGAGAAAAGTAGTTTTCCTTACATTATGATGATCCCGTTATCAATGGAAAATGAGTCGGAAGGTAGACCAGCAATGTTCCAGGTTCGGATTGTCACTGCTTCTCCCAGGATACCCATAAGAGAATAATCATCAGAGCAGGGAATATCTTTGCTTTTGCACAAGTTTGTCCACTCCTTGATTTGGTTCTTGAAGACACACAAAGAGAGATATGAAAATGAGGCTGGAAATCACCAAATGAATATTTTGTTAACTCCTCAACTACACTTTATTCCTTGAGTGAACAAACCAGTGTTGAAACTGCACATTAAAACAATTTATCACATTTTTTCAAATTATAATTCAGAAGGTCCATTGTGCATTCCAATGAAAATGAACTATGTCCAATGCTAACTTTAGATACATCACTTAATAGTGAAGTCGAAGTCAGAATTTTGTAACCAAAGAAAACAATTGCCAATTTTTATTCTAAAGCAGCACTTGACAAAGTAGTTGGAGATCATCATTATTCTATACATTTTCTTTAAAGTACAAATATCTGGCAAGCCTTAACACAGCATTATGGAATAAAATAAGTCTACTTTGACCTGGTAGGGACAAAGGGACCACGGCAGGACTATGAGGCATCAACAAGAATCAGGGCACATACTGGAGTTTGGGATATCCTACTTCGGGGCGCAGTGTGCTAGGCTGCTCGGGAATCAAAAAAGGACATCCAGTCCAGGTTCACACTTAGGAAGTCAGAAGTCAAGGTCCAGTTTGAGGTTACATATCAGAGAGTTCAGAAACAGTAAAAGACACGACCAGAGGAGATATAGGCGAGAAAGAGACATGGGAAGAAGACACAGACACACAAGGTGTTGGGACCCACCAAATTCTGTGGGCACGCAGTAGTGCTGGCCGAGAGGGCATGGTGGGTACTACCATCTGCCTTGGGCTCCTGCTGGGCTCCCCCCACCAAAATCCCCTTAGGTTTGCTCATGAAAGGCCACGACAGGTTAGGGACAGTTAATGACTTTCAGGCCCTTGATCAGTCAGTTGTTTTGCAGAATGTCCCACAGTTGCATCTCTATGATGTTCCCCCATGATTCAACTCAGGTTATGCACCTTTAGCAGGAGTAGCATAGAAATAATACCATGTTCTGATCATTGCATCCCCTCAGTCGTACGATTTCCAACTGTTCATGTACTGATGACTCTGATTTTTATCACTTGATTAAGGGGTTGTCTGCTGGGCTTCTGTCTTTTAATTGTATGATATCAGGTATAATTAAAGCTTCTTTGGATGGTGGGATGCAACACAAGACACTCAGATGAAAAGAAGACCTTCTTGGTAGTTGTACCGCCACATGAGAGAAAGCTGCACCCAGACACAGGGCAGCAGCGCATGGTGAAACCGGAGCCAGTTCTATGGGCAAGCAGAATGCGGGAGGGCGGCTAGGCTGCACAGGCTTCCTGGGGAGGGGGTAGTTTGAGGAATTCCACAGGTGCGGCAGGGAAGGGGCAGCCCCCGGGCATTAAATATCCGAGGGCCTCTGGAAGTTGAGTGCCTGTTACCACCTGGAGTATTGGAGCCCAAGAAGGAAACGGTTGGGGTGAGGGCCGAACCAAAATGAATTCAGAGTTTTAAGCCAGGATTCAAAACTGAATGAAGGCAGCGCTTGTCAAATACTGTATTACACCTTCTGCACTGCCCTTGCCCCCTTTCTGGCTGTAACGAAGAGGCATTTTGTGGGGAGATACTTGTAACTGTAAGGATCTAGCTTTGTCAGGCACTCATTTTTAAAAGGTATTAATTTATGTCATTATAGACTTATCTTTTTCTATTTTCTTGTCTCTTAAAAATATAATGGCCATATAACATGATAACAGTCACAACATCATGATCCACTCTTTGTGTATATTGTGAACCCATCATAGTAAGTCTAGTCAACATCTATCACCAAAGTTACAAAAACTTGTTTGTTATGATAACCTTTCAAGATCTCAGTAAGATCTTTTAAGATCTCAAAGGTACAATACAATATTACTAACTACAGTCACCACATTGTACACTACATCCCAGGAGTTACTTTATACCTAGAAATCTGTACCTTTTGAGCCCCTTCACGCATTTTGCTCACATCCTTTATTCAATGAGTTGTAATATGTTGGTATCATTATTTATTGCTGATTTGGCCAGTAGAAGTAGCTTCAAGCTCAATTTTATGTCCTTTTAATATGTCCCTATCATTTGGGGGCCACTTCCTTACTCTTGCTTTAAAAAATAATTATTCTCTAATCAAGTCCTGGTTAACTGAAGGATAACTTCCTGTTTTAAATTCAGCTGATAAACAACCTTAATAACAGAGACCCTTTGCCACGTAACGCAATATATTTGCTGGTGTAACACTCTAGGGCAAACAGGGGCAAAATCTCACCTTTTGTGAATACTTAAAAACTGTCCTCTGGCTTTCTGTTGGGGTGGGTTGTTGATGCCAGGAGCAAGGGCTGTGGCTGTGTAGGGAGGAAGGGTATAAAGCATTTCTGGCTTGAACTCTGCTTTCTAATTCACAGTTCCTACTGGCATGTTTTGATCTCTTTGTTGTCAGGCTATAGGGCCGTCTGCAGACTTTTGGGAAAAATCTGCATGTTTTAGCAAATACAGCTGATGTTGGTATTGGCACGAAAGACAAGGATATGGGGAAGAAGTAAAGACAGCACAAGCAGCAGCGACTGTGGAATGTTATCGTTGACAGCGTACGTTATCATATCTGTGGATTAGAAATTTAAGTGGCCCAATTACATGCCTAAAACGGTACAGCAGCAGACTGTGACTACCCACCACCACCAACACAGTTCTGACCCTGGCTGGTGGCAGGGAAAATGAGAAAGTTCCCGTTACCTCAACCCCAGGGCTTACGTGTCCTTACAGCACTGAAGGACTGTGCTTCCGAGACTGTTGTGGGCATGGCGGTTGAAGTACCCTGGGCCCAGTTATCCTAGAAGAACCGGAGTTTTCCATGTTTTACTTATGCAGAGTGCCAGAAGTTCTACAGAGGGGCTGATGAATAATTCACAGCGACTCAGATTCAAGCTTGGAGGGAGGGGATCCAGCTATCTATTGAGGGCTCTTGGTATCCAGAGACTTTGATGCTAGAAAAGAACCAAGATTGTTGGGAAGCTATTTTGTCTTGGTTGGGTTTCCCAGAAGCAGACTCTGAGATGAAGATTTATTATGGAAGGCTTGCTGCGGGGAGGAGTGCACGGACTGGGAAGAAGCCAACGAAAGGTGAGGACCTACCTCAGCTCTGCGGCAGGTGGCTTTGGTTTGATCCCACATGGAGGGAGGGTAAGTTAGTCCTTAGAGCTGTTCCAGCCAGAGGGAAGGGAGGCCAATTCTCATGCTCCCACCTCTGTCAGTCATTCATCCAGGAATGCCTTGGAGGGAGAATAAATCCCCAGGCAATTCCAGCTCTCCAAACACTGGGAAAAGGGGATTCTAAGACCCCATGGGAAGTCTGCCAACGGAGAGCCACGAGTGCTGGCTGTTGGGCATGAAAGTGCGGGAAGCCAGGAGGCCATCTGGGCAGACACAGAAGTTGCGGCTGTCGCCTTCTGCTTACAGACCAATGTGAAACTTTTGATTAGGGGGTTAACTGGACACCTGCCCTTGACCCGAAGGGGGCGGTGAGAGGACATAGAGAACAAATTCATAGGAAGGAATTTTGGAACACTGAAAAGAAATAAAATACAATGGAAAAAAAATTCACAGGAAGGAACAGAGCAACATTAGAGACTCAAGAAAAGTAAAAGCCTCGGTTGCTATAGTGAAGCATGGAAGGGGTAAAATTGCCTTCAAGCCTTGACGGAGATGAACTGGGATGGGATAGTGTGGCTGTTCGAGTCAGGGGCGAGGACAGAGGGTCTGAGTTCACAGGAGCTTGGAGTTTGGGCTGCATCTGCGTCTAGCTAAAGTGTCATGGTGCTTCTGTGAATGAACTCCGAGGTCTCAGTTCCGGACCTCAGTGCTCTCCTGAAGGATCTGTGTGGTGGGCTGACCAGCAGCCGTCGTTCTGGTGGAAGTGGGTGTCTGTGGGGTCAGCAAGATCCAGAGCCTCGGAACACGTCTGCCAGAAAGGACCGGGTGGGAGGCATGGGACTTTTCCATCCGGCCCTGGAACGCTGAACAGGAGCTAGTGCAGGAGCGCAAGGGAGTGTTGAGAACCGGCAGGGAAAGGTAAGTGTGGCCACCACTGCCCCTTCCATTGTTCCAGGCTGATGGAGGGGAGGAGAACGGGTGCTAAACTAGGATTCAAAAGACTACAAGTCTCATACCTGCTGTGTCATTAACGAGCTGTGTGGCTTTAAGCAATTCCCTGCCTCAGTCTCTGAAACTGAAGAGCAAACAAATCTATTACCAGATAGTTTCATGCTAAACAGTAACTATTTGAGCTACAACATGCTAATGCCATAGTAGCAAACAGTTATTCAAAGAAACAAATGAACAAAGTGAGGAAGAATGTGAAGGTCATACATGAGGAGCAGGATGACCCGATCTCAAAGAGATAGAAACACCATGTATATGAAGATTTTAAATCAGTTTGGTTAAAAATAAACAAACAAATTAAAGCCGTGGACTCCAAGAATCAACCCTACTTAAGAGAAAGTCCCCAAATTAAGTAAGGCTCGACGGAGACCAGGTGCAAGCAAATGCTATGGGGAAGAAAGAAAGAAAGACAGAAAGAGAGGGAGGGAGGGAAGAAGAGAGAAAGGATGGATGGAAGGAAGGAAGAAGAAAAAAAAAGAAAGAAGAGAAAACGAGTTATCATTTATTCTTTCTCTACTTGCTTGACACCAGAAGCTATTACCAAGTGCTTTAAGATTTCTCTCTTTTCCTTATTCTCATTACCCTCCGTTTCTTTTCTTTTAGTACTTTCAATTTCTCTTAGTCTCTCTTCCTGCTCTGACAGGGCCATGTTCTGGGTTGGATTCCAGTTCAATATTTCAAAAGAGAGCTCAACAATGTGCTGGGTCCCATTCAGAAATGGACTGAAAGGGGGAAGGAAAAAGCAGGAAGAAGAAAGAGAAATGGGAATTGGGTCACAAAGAATGAGGCAAAATCCATCAAAGGGGAGCTAATTCGAAGCAGGACACTTGGCATTTGTTCTCAAAGGAAAGAAGCCACTTACGGATTCAGTTCTAGGCCAGCTTGCCTTTTCCTCCTCTGAAGTTTTCATGTCTGAAGTAATTTTTTGAAATGATTCATTATTGAGACTCATAGAGAGTAGCTGATCACACTCATAAACACACACACCAAAAAGAGATGTAAAAAAGAATCCTGATATCTTTGAAATTCTGTCATTAAAAGGTAACATGAAATGGTAGACCCTAGTGTTTTTGTTTCTAGAACGATTTGATTTTAGAAAAATATTTGATGTGGCATCTTATGGCTATCAAGGCAATTTACAGAGTAACTAAGATACACAACTAGATAGAAATCACTTGGAAACATTTGCTCTTCATACTCATCAAAAAAAACCCCAAAAATTAAGCCAACAAAATCCTCTAAGATTAGTTAGTACTGGCTACAATGGGAGGATCGGGACGAGACCTCAGAAATCGACTAGGATTCTTTACCTGTCGATAGTTCGATGTAAAGGCGCCTAGGTAAGCGACGACTCCTGAAGAAACGAGGATGTCACCTGTCAGGTTGATGTACACCTGCCCCAGGTCCAGAGCCGTGAGGCTCCAGCGTATTTTCTCACCCCCAAGGCCTCCAATCAGCTGCTCGGCTCGTTCTAGCTTTTTGCTGCACAAGTCAACCTTGAAAATAAAAGTCAGGCTTTATCAACACCCACAGGTAGAAAATAAGTGAAAATTTCTGCATGATTTTGCCCTCTGAGATAAATCCTTCTTTTTTTAATTACAAACTTTCACTTGGAATTTTTTTTTCAACTCTCTAAAAAATTGTGAGTTATCTCACTATGAATACTGGCAAGTCCATGACATTTGGGAAGTGTGTTTCATAATAAAGTACATACAGTAAGTATGTATAACGAAGTATAAACAATTTATAAAATTTTTAGTGGCTATTCATCACACAACACAAGAATAGCTCTATTTAAGGAAATGATCTACAGCAGGAGACACTGAAATTTGCTTAAGTAATAAAGGACATTCTCTTGCAAATATAAATATTTTCCCTCAAATTTAAATACTCCAAATGCATTTTATTTAAAATGTTCTAGCAAAATCTTCCCCTCATTTAACTTATGGATGACTTGATGATAATTTTAAAGGTTAAATGTTTAAAAGTTTTAATAATTTATGCTTACTTGGGAAGCACAATTTTCAAGTTGTTAAATTGTGTCAACCTACTCACACACTTGCAATTAACCTTCAATTAGGACATCAATCAATAGTTGAGAGCCTACTTTGTGCAGAAGACTGTCAACCAGTTTGATTATGCGTAATTAGGCAATGTAATTAAAAAAAGAAAAAGGATAATTATGAAGGTGGAAAACTTGGGGAAAAGCCATTTCAACCCATGCAATGGCAATATTCCCCTGAGTTATATTAGTTTGATTTTAAATGACTTGGCCTCATTATTCTTGGATAAAGACAAGAGTAAGCAAAGGTTAGCCTAAGGCTCAAAATGAAATGACTGACATGAAAAGAGGAAGTAAACAATTGATAAAAGCAGAGGCATTTAGATTACAGTGGAATATGAATTTGGCCTATACTTTTTCCTAATGTTATGAATATTTATATTAAATAAATGCCATAAGACCAAAAGAGATAAAATACTAAATTGGTTTATCGAAAGATAAGCTTCAAAAAGCAACAGTATGTAATTGGGGATATTTTTGATACTTCTAAACTTAAATCTTTTGTCTTTTAACTTTCCCTCTTTTAATATCTTCTGTCTTCCTGGCTTCTTTCTTCATTCTTTATCATAATGTTTATAATAAATTACATCATGTATTTGACTGCAATAAACTTGCCATCAGAAATTACTAAGTAAAAATATTTTAACTAAAATTTTGCCTCCAAAAGCAGATTTTTAGGACACATGTAAGCATATATTCATTTTACATGATCATAATTTCCAATATTTTATCACAAAAAATAAAAATGTCAATCATACAACAGAGTTGACAAATGTTTACAATAAACCACCCACCCACCTATTATATTATTTAAACTAAAACTGACTACTTGGACATCATGCCTTATAGTAAGTAATATTTCTAAAGATGAGCTCAACATCACATATTTGTATAAATACAGAATATATGGTCATATCCTCTATGAAGAAAACTCTAGGAAAGAGCTACTAAAGTCAGATTTTAACCTTCCAGTTTAGAACCTGGGTTGACTACAGGCAAGTTACCTGATCTTTAGTTTCTACAAAATCATACAAAAAGATGACCTCCCTCAGAAGGCTGTTTTGAGAATAAATGAGATAATACATATTGTTCCCAGGGTAACAGTGACTCACAGAGTAAGTACTCTATAAATATTGGCCTTATAAAATATTTTGACTCCCCCCGCCCGGAACATAATTAGACTTGAGCAGCTACTTATTATAAACACTATTACCTTTTTAGTCTTAGAATAATTTTTAGGGGTCACACAGTAGGGTTCTGCGTATTGAGTTCCTATCTCAGCTCTGCCATTAACTCTTACACAACCTAAGTCACTTAATATTTTGGTTCTTACCTATATATTGAAGAATTACTTAAATAATCTAGCTTAATATTCTGGTAATCTGAGGCAGAGATGATTGACTTTTTTTGGGGGGGGGAGGAAGGACCCCAAAGGTAAAAATTGGGGGTTTTATGGATCAAGAGACAAAAATGATATTAGGCAGGTATTTATACAACCATTTACCATATAATCGTTAAAAAGTGTCAAAACCGTCTTTAGCTTGTGGGCCACACAGAAATAGGCAGTGGCCGATTCGGTCTGTGGGCCATCGTTTGCCAGGCCCCAGCCAGGAAGAAAACAGGAGACTGAGGTTGTTACTTGCACAAACATTATTCCTACCAAAGTGATTAGGATTAGCCCATATTTGTCCATAGTATCACACACCTGGTTTTCCAAATCAGCCTTCTTCTGTTTGTTTAGTTCTAGGGTATCCTGAAGCTTGGTCAGCTTGTCCTGGACTTCTCGCAGGGTGGCCTGTTTCTTCCGAAGACCATCCATAGCAATTTTAAGCTTCCCTTCGGCAGCAGCCAGTTTTATCTTTTTAGGAGCTACTATTTTTGCCACTCTGCAAAAAGTAAAATCAGAAAATTCGATATGTATTTTATACTGTAGTGCACTTACTATCACTGAATTTGCTTTTCTACCCTTATTGTAACTCACAACACATTTTATGCATATTTTATATGCATTTTTATGCTCGTTTCCATATTCTATATTTCATCAAACTATCACACCTGACCCCAACACATAAGAAATGATGATTAAAATAGGTATCAAATATGGATAACTTTTCAAATAAGTAATTTTTTTTTACCCAATATAAAGTATTAGATTATTGACAGTATGAATATTGTGGTTTTCCAGAAGGAAAATAGCCTAGTCATGTAAAATATTGCAGTTTATGAAATCTCATCTATTTCATTAAAGCTTAATTCTTAGGAGGTGAGGTGTTTCATCTATGTCATTTCGCTTTTTAAATATTTTTAGAATATATCTCTAAAACCAGCCATCTTATAAATATATATGTCAATAACAGGAGGGACTATATAAGAAAAAGAATGGATATAAATTATCTTCTATCTGGAAAATGGGGTCAGTGATGTTAGCTTTCTAAACAAATGGTAAATGTTAAATTAAAATTTATCTTCAGGAGCGCCTGGGTGGCTCAGTGGGTTAAAGCCTATGCTTTCGGCTCAGGTCATGATCCCAGGGTCCTGGGATGGAGCCCCACATCGGGCTCTCTGCTCCACAGAGAGCCCGCTTCCTTCTCTCTCTCCCTGCCTGCCTCTCTTGCCTACTTGTGGTCTCTGTCTGTCAAATAAATAAATAAAATCTTTAAAAAAAATTTATCTTCAATACATTATGGTCCAAAACAATAACAGGTTATAACATATGTACAATGATTCAAACTATGTATGAGTTTGAAAGATATCCTGTAATAGTTGTTTGTTGAAGATAACCAGTAATTTTTGATGTTTTGTACATAATATAAGTAGTTCTCATACAATCACCAGAGAAGACTCCTTATCTTACAAAGAATATATGTTATACTAGTGGTTTTCAAAATGTGGCCCAAGACATACTTCATCCCCTTCGGGGAGTCCATGACATCCTCTCTTGTCCAACCACACATCTGTGTGAGGCTGTATTTTCATCATAAATTTCAATAGAAACAAAATATTGCAACAGATTGAATAAAGATGCATATTCGAGTGTCCATCTTCCACTGGCCACATATTAAAGAGATTTGCAAAAATATAAAACACCACTACTGTTCTCCTAATTTTTTGTTAAAATGTGAATTAAAAAAAACAAGTTATTTATGTAACATGTAATGTCTTTATGAATTAACATTTTAAAAAATTTCTCTATTTCAACTTCTTTTTTTTTAAAGATTTTATTTATTTATTTGGCAGACAGAGATCACAAGTAGGCAGAGAGGCAGGCAGAGAAAGAGGAGGAAACAGGCTCCCTGCTGAGCAGAGAGCCCGATGCGGGGCTCAATCCCAGGACCCTGAGATCATGACCTGAGCCGAAGGCAGAGGCTTTAACCCACTGAGCCACCCAGGTGCCCAGGTGCCCCTCTATTTCAACTTCTAATATGGTAGATAAACAAGTTTTTCAAGGGATGCCTGGGTGGTTCAGTCAGTTAAGCGTCTGCCTTCAGTTTAGGTCATGATCCCAGGGTCTTGGGATCAAATAGCATACTAGCCTCCTTGCTCTGCCTGTCGCTCCCCCTGCTCGCTCTCTCTCTCTCTCTCTCTCTCTCTCTGACAAATAAATAAAGTCTTTAATAAAAAAAAAAAGTTTTTCATGTCTTCAAGATTTTTAAGAGTATAAAGGGTTCCTGAGTCCAAAAATGTTTAAGCAACACTATATTATACTATATAATCGGTATGGTCTTGCCTCCAGTAAATATGTACACACACAGCAGATACTAGACAGGATTTTCCAAGGAGCCTCTCACCTATATAACTTTTCAGTTTTATAGTGTCTAGATGACCAAACAGGAAAATAAAACACAGGGTTGTGTCATTGTTGCTGTTGTTAGTACTTACTTATCATATGAATCCATTGCTATGACCCATTTGCACAGACCTTCAGCTGCTGTGGAAGCATTTCTAATCTTCTCTGGAACAAAATCTGGATTTGGAATATAATTTTTTCTTATAATATTCATGTAAGCTGCAGGAATGTTGTCCTTGTCATATTCATGAAGTGACTGTAGAAATCGGATGTCACCAAGAAGTCTCTTAGCTGGACCCCAGAAATCCTCTATTTTTTTTCCTGAACCTGTTGGGTCAGGGATTTTGTCAGCTTTGATGCCTTTCAAGATGCATATAGCTTCCATAACAAGCTTGACACCAGCAGGAGGACTCTTCATGGATTTTACCACTGTAATGTCCTTGAAATAACAATACGCTAATTATTAAAAAAGAATTGTTTATGCATTATTTGTAATTGGCTCTTATTTTCACACTAAACCATAAGATAGAAACTGTTCATTTGTTCATTGGGTAGAAGTGGTAACAGTGATAGAATTCTGTCAAAAAAGAAATGAGAAGTTTGTCCCAAAGGAAAAGTTAGAAACAAAAAAGAATAATGGAAATATACCCTAATGTGAGATTACTTATGACACAAAGTCTACTTCAAAAATACGTAAGAGAGATTTGGCTGTTGCAAAGTAAGAGTGTTGTAGTTTCTTAAAAATTGTGAAAGTAATAGATGGAAATATTAGAAAAATACAGAAAAATTATACATACAGAAACTTCCTATAATCCCATATCCAGTTAACTGTTGCAAATATTTTTTATTTATATTTCTTCTATATGTTTTTCTATGTATATACAATATACTATTAACTAGTGAATATGCTACATTTTGACCAATGGAATTATCATATATATATAACATACATGCTGTTTTAAAACTTTTCATATTTCAATAGTAATATATAGTGAACATCCTTACATGCTATGAAACACATCATTTTAATAGCAACATGACCTCACGTATAGACATGAACCATAATTCTCATACCCTAATGTTTTTTCTTCTTCTTTTTTTTTTTACTATTACAATTGGCATGTTGAGTTAAGAAGAACTTTGTACCTTTTATTTTTTTAAAGCTTTTGACACATATTCACAAGGTTTCCTGTTTTACTACATATACCCTCAGCAACAAGGCTAGGGATTCTGATAAGTCAAAGAAATCTTTTATTAATCTGTTTTTCCAAAATACAAGTGAGGTAGGATATATTTTCATATGTTTAATGACTATTCATATTTCCTCTTTTGTGAATTACTTCTTCATATCATTTACCATCTTATCTTACATCTATTTTTTTCTTATTGATTTGTAAGAGCTTTTTACATAGAGGCATATTAATCTTTTGTTTGCCATCTAGTTCAAACATTTTCCCCCAGTGTTTCTACACTTCTGTCTGTGATGTTTATATCAAATGAAATATGTTGGTTTTTAGGTACTAAAATTTATAACTGAAAAAAACCCAATTATTAGTTATGAAAAAACGGAAGAGAATCCAGAGCATATATATTACAATTTTGCTTAGTTTTTTTTCTGATCTCTCACATCTAAGAAATCTAAGGTCCTGATCCACTCCAAAATATAAATAGGACCTGCTTTTCCTATTATTTTATAATAGTATAATTGTTTATGTTTAAATTTTAATCACTCTGAAATCTATATTGCAGTAACTATGAAGAAAGGACCTAACGATCTCTCCTTACCCAAAGTTTAGCATGATTCTCAATACTATTTTAAAAAATTAACCTTTATCTTTCTTAATTGAAGTATTCCCCTCTCGTGTCTAAATTTTTAAAACCACATTTTATCCACTCTAACACATGTTATTAAAAAGTACAACATTGTAGGTTGTATTAGTATCACAAAAATTAAAAAGGAACCCAAACAGTAACAAACATTAACACAATATGTTATCACATCTACTGTAAGGTGTATGTCAATTACAAAATTGTCTAAAGTTGAAAAAGGTGAACCTTAGAAATAAAATACACACTTAGGTCTTATGCCTCTGTCTGCCACTGTACTGCAAAGTCCTTGTACAAATTTCTTGAAATAACAGAGGTTTTAGGGTAAGTTCTAAAATTTAGCCGCTTTCTCCTTTCCCAAAATTCTTAGTCATGCACATGCGTTTCTGTTTCAGGTCCATTAGGAAACTCTTTTTGCCAATTTGAAAATAATTTCGATTGCATTAACTGTGGAGACTATTTGGAGAGACAGACTTGATGATAGCCCATGATGGTGAGCACCTCCTTGAGCTACGATGCTGTGTGTCCTAGCTGTGCTCTTACCTGCGCAGTGAGAGTGTCCAGGGCAGACAGTGCTGATTCTAAGATGGGCAAGGCCTCTGCCAGGTCTGCGTCACATTCGTCTTTGATGGCTTTGGCGGCCATAGCTTGTTCATTTGCTATCGTTTCATCAGCTTTCACTACTTTTTCAGTTTTGGCAACTTCTACAGACTCCCTCTCGATGATTGCCATCATTTCATCCACCTCTTTGCTAGCAACTTTTAATTGAGGATGTAGCGCCTCCAACTCGGTTTGCATTGTGGCTACTTGAGATGCAGCAGAATCCAGTTTGTCCAAACCCACCTCATACCTCTTTTTAATTTTCATGACTTCGCTGGAAGCAAACAGATAAAACAAAGTTAGGTATCAGGTTCTCTATCCTTCAAGGAAAAAATTGAAATATTCTTGAGCTTTTCAGGCTTTTTCCAGGCATAACTAAAGGAGTGGTATGAAAGATTTTCACATAATAATTTGTCAAAAGTTACTAACTTTAGAACACTGGGTTGCACACAACTAAGAGCAAGTACACCTTATTCATTTTTGTATTTCCAGTGCCTAGCACAATATCCAGGCATATAGAAGAATTGCAGAAAAATTTTTTTAATTTATTATATACTAGGTATAGGCAAGGAGTGCTCTTCATCAAAATGAATGGTGTACTCCTAAAGTTAGTCACCTTGGGAACTTTATTCCTACAACACTATGGTTCCTTAAAACTTTTCTATAATTACATCTTCTAAGTAGACTTCAGTGCCCAAAATATATATATATATTTTTTAACTTATTTATTTGTCAGAGAGAGAGGGAGAGAGAGAGAGAGCGAGCACAGGCAGACAGAGTGGCAGGCAGAGGCAGAGGGAGAAGCAGACTCCCTGCCGAGCAAGGAGCCGGACGTGGGACCCAATCCCAGGATGCTGGGATCATGACCTGAGCCGAAGGCAGCCGCTTAACCAACTGAACCACCCAGGCGTCCCAAAATATATTGTTTTGAATATTGCCAAAGGTAGCAAATGATTTTAAGAAGTATTCAATATCTTTAAATAATTTTTTATTTAAGACAAAAATGAGGAGGAGGGGGGAGGGGTAAGATGCCAGAGAAATAGGAGACCCTGTTTCAACTGGTCCCCTAAAGTGAACTAATTTTCTACCAGAACACTCTGAACACCCATGAAATCAGCCCGAGATATAAGATTATACACTTCTGGATCTCTATGGGGGCAGAAGACACCAGTGGAGAGGTAAAGCACAGTGGGAACAATTGGGCTGATATTGGAGGATAAACAGAAGAGAGAGGGAGCCACCAGAAGTGACCCATTGGAAAGTGGTATCCCAATATGAAAGTGCCCTGTGATTGGGGACCAGCATTAACTTGGAGTCTGGTTAAAAGCACTCAAAAAGAGCAAAAGATCTTAAGGGGCAACTGGTGGAATCGGGGAGTCACATGCATGGGCCCAAGCCCATGGTCCCAGGACAGTCACCACCAGCAACCACTTGTGCCAGAGAGAGTCCAACGGGGCCTCCAGTCTGCAGTCACTAGCTTGAGGCTTTCCGCTGCTTGCACCACCACTCAGCTGGCACATTCCCGCACATGCTTGAGGGAGCCTGGCATGAACGCTAGTTGGGATCACTTGGCCCACAGCCTCCTGTGCTACCATGGGGTCTGACTGCACCCGGTGTAGGCGTGGACCCCAGACAGCAGTCCTGGCAAAGGCAGCCACCAGAAACAGGGCTCCCTGGACCAATATTGCTCACAGTTTTAGTGGCACAAAGGTGCAAAGAAAGGCAGGGGTCTTGGGTGACCACTGGCACGGTGGCTGGGGGTGGGCACCACCTGTGGGAGGTGGTGGAGTTCAGCAGAGTTTGAGAGGGGGAGTCTGTGTGTTCTGGACCATCCAGAGGGGAACAGTCTAAGGCTTCTCTTTGAGGTGGAGCTCTGGCAAATTCTTTGCTCTGACCCTCTGAAAAGCTGCAAAAAGCCACCAAAGAACAAAAACCTCCAGAGAACAAAAGCCTGAAAAACTGGTTTCCACAGAGTCCAACCTCTTGACAGGGGGCAAGGTGACTCAACCCAAGCAAGCTTGACTGGAAAACAATGTGGCGGCCCCTCCCTCAGAAGACAAGCCAAAAGAACAAGAGGACAACCACCACAGGGTCCCCATAAAACTGTAAAACCCCAACATCAGGGGAAAACAATATATTAAGCTCCTGGTATTGCCCTAAAACCTGTATATTTCATAGATACAACTTTTCTTTCTTTCTTTCTTTCTTTTTTTTTTTTTTTGGTTAATTTATTCTCATGATTCTTTTTTTTTTTTTTTAAATTTTTAACCTACTTACCATTACCACTAGAGGCTTAATACAAATATTTCATAATAACTTTTTAACTTGAACTTTTTTCATGCATATACCTGTGTTTCTTTTTCTTTTCCTTTCTTTTAATATACATATAGATATAAGCTTCAAGGTAATCCTTTTTCCCTATTTAATACTATCCCTATATACAAACCAGTTTTAATTTCCTTGTATCTCTGGAAAGTTGAATCCTTTAACAAAATAACAAGATCCACCCAGGAAGAACCAAAATAACCTGCCTCACCCACATTGAGGATTTATAACCACCCTCCACTAACTCTTCTGTTAGTGTTTATGTGTATTTCTTTTTGTTCTGGTACTATATAAATCTTATTCTTGGGGCTCATTTTGGCTGGGTTTTCTCTTTTCTTTTCTCTTTCTTTTTTTCCTTTTTCTTTCTTTCTGGTGGTGACTTCTGATTGCTCTGAAACTTTCCAGGGTGCACCTTGTCTGGATCACAGTTGATATATTCAGCTGTACATCCTCTCAACCACCTCTTACCAAAATGACCAGGAGGAAGAATAGCCAACAGAGGAAAAATTAAGAGACTGTGCCCTCTGCCACAGAACTATTGGATATGGACATAAACATGTCAGAAAGGGAATTCAGGGTACCAATTATCCATGCGATAACTAGGCTGGAGAACACCATTAGTGACAACATAAAATCCGTAAGGGATGAAGTGAGAACCAATCTGGCAGAAGTTAAAAATGCTATCAATGAGATCCTATCTAATCTAAATACTCTAACAGCTAGGGTAACTGAGGCAGAGGATAGAATTAGTGATCTAGAAGACAAACTGATAGAAAAGAAGGATCAGGAGGAGGCCTGGAACAAATAGCTTAGAATTCATGAAAACAGAATTAGGGAAATAAAAGAGGCCATGAAACATTCCAACATTAGAATTATTGGGATCCCTGAGCGGGTAGAGAAAGAGAGAAGACTAGAAGATATAGTTGAATAAATTCTGGATGAAAACTTCCCCAGTCTGAGGAATGGAACAAGTGTTTGTGTCCTAGAGGCAGAAAGGATACCCCCCGCCAAGATCAACAAGTCTAGAAAGACATCCAGACACTTAATTATGAAATTCACAAATTGTAATTTCAGACAGGAGGTCTTAAGGGCAGCTAGGGGGAAGAGATTCCTTACGTACAGAGGAAGGACCATCAGAATAATTTTAGACCTGTCCACAGAAACTTGGCAAGCCAGAAAGGGCAGGCAAGACATATTCAGGGCACTAACTGAGAAGAACATGCCGCCAAGAATACTTTAACCAACAAGGCTGACATTCAATATGGATGGAGAAATAGAGCTTCCAAGACCAGCAAAGTTGAAAAGGGTATGTGACCACCAAGCCAGTACTACAAGAAATATTAAGGGGGTTCTGTAAAAGAAGAAAGAACCCAAGAGTGACACAGTACAGTAATTTACAGAGACAATCTATAGAAATAGGGACTTCACAGGCAACATGTTGTCAATAAAAACTTATCAATAATCACTCTCAACGTGAATGGCCTAAATGCTCCCATAAAATGGCACAGCATTGTAGAGTGGATAAAATGACAGAACCCGTCCATATGCTGTCTACAAGAGACACATTTGGAACCTAAAGATACATCCAGACTGAAAGTGAAGGGATGGAGAACCATCTTTCATGCCAACGGGACTCAAAAGAGCTGGTGTTGTGATTCTCATATCAGATAAATTAGATTTTAAACTAAAGACTGTAGTCAGAGATAAAGAAGGGCACCATATCATCCTTAAAGGGTCTATCCACCAAGAAGATCTAACAATTGTAAATATTTATGCCCCCAACATGGGAGCAGCCAACTACATAAGTCAACTGTTAATAAAAATAAAGAGTCATATTGATATGAATATATTAATTGTAGGGGATCTTAACATACCACTCTCAGCTATTACTGAGAGTGGTTTATTACTCAGCTATTATTCATCCAAGCAGAAAATCAATAAAGAAACAAGAGCTTTGAATGACACATTGGACCAGATGGACCTCATAGATATAAATAGAGCATTCCACCCTAAGACAACAGAATACTAATTCTTCCTGAGCACACATGGAAATTTCCCTAGAATAAACCATATACTGGGTCACAAATCAGGGCTCAACTGATACCAAAAGATTGAGATTATTGTGACGCCTGGGTGGCTCAGTTGGTTAAGCGGCTGCCTTCGGCTCAGGTCATGATCCCAGCGTCCTGGGATCGAGTCCCACATCGGGCTCCTTGCTCAGCAGGGAGCCTGCCTCTCCCTCTGCCTCTGCCTGCCTCTCTGTCTGCCTGTGAGCTCGCTTGCTCCTTCTCTCTCTCTCTCTCTGACAAATAAATAAAAAAAATCTTTAAAAAAAAAAGATTGAGGGATGCCTGGGTGGCTCAGTTGGTTGGGCGGCTGCCTTCGGCTCAGGTCATGGTCCCGGCATGTTGGGATCGAGTCCCATATCAGGCTCCTTTTTCGGCGGGGAGCATGCTTCTCCCCCTGCCTCTGCCTGCCACTCTGTCTGCCTGTGCTCGCTCATTCTCCCTCTCTCTCTCTGACAAATAAATGAATAAAATCTTTAAAAAAAAAAAAGATTGAGATTATTCCCTGCATATTCTCAGACCATAATGCTTTGAAATTGAAACTCAACCACAAGAAAAAGTTTGGAAGGAATTAAACACTTGGAAGCTAAAGACCATCCTGCTCAAGAATGTCTGGGCCAACCAGGAAATCAAAGAGCTTAAACAATTCATGGAAACCAATGTGAACGAAGACACATCAGTCCAAAACCTATGGGATACAGCAAAAGTGGTCCTAAAGGAGAAATACATAGCCATCCAAGCCTCACTCAAAAAAATTGAAAAATCCCAAATATACCAACTCTCTTTACACCTTAAAGAACTAGAAAATCACCAACAAATTAAGCCAACCCCACACACAAGAAGGGAAATAATTAAGATTAGAGCAGAGATCAATGAGTTAGAAACTAGAGATACAATAGGACACATCAATTAAACTAGAAGCTGTTTCTTTGAAAGAATCAGTAAGCTCAATAAACAGCTGGCCAAACTAAACCCAAAGAAAAGAGAGAGGACCCAAATTAATAAAATTATGAATGAAAATGGAGAGATCATGACTAACACCAAGGAAATAGAAACAATCATCAGAAATTATTATCAACAGTTATATGCCAATAAGTTAAGCAACCTAGAAGAAATAGATACATTGCTGGAAACCTATAAATTTTCAAGACTGAAACAGGAAGAATTTGACAACCTGAATAGACCAATATCTAGTAATGAGATTGAAGCAATGATCAAAAACAGTCAACAAAACAAAGAGGCAACCCACGGAATGGGAGAAGATATTCACAAGTGACACTACAGACAGAGGGCTGATATCTAAGATCTATAAAGAACTTCTCAAACTCAACACTCAAAAAACAGATTATCACATCAAAAAATGGGCAGACGACATGAACAGACACTTCCCCAAAGGAGACATACAAACGGCTAACAGACACATGAAAAAATGTTCATCATCATTAGCCATCATGGAGATTCAAATCAAAAGCACATTGAGATACCACCTTATACCAGTTAGAATGGCAAAAATCAACAAGACAGTAAACAACAAGTGTTGGAGAGGATGTGGAGAAAGGGGAACCCTCTTACACTGTTGGTGGGAATGAAAGTTGGTACAGCCACTTTGGAAAACAGTGTGGGGATTCCTTAAGAAATTAAAAATAGAGATACCCTATGACCCTGAAATTGCATTACCGGGTATTGACCCCAAAGATACAGATGTAGTGAAAAGAAGGGTCATCTGTACCCCAGTGTTCATAGCAGCATGGCCACAATTGCCAAACTGTGGAAAGAGCCAAGATCCCCTTCAACAGAAAAATGGATAAAGAAGATGTGGTCTATATATACAATGGAGTATTATGCCTCCATCAGAAAGGATGAATACCCAACTTTTGTATCAACATGGATGGGACTGGAAGAGATTATGCTGAGTGAAAAAAGTCAAGCAGAGAGAGTCAATTATCATATGGTTTCACTTACTTGTGGAGCATAAGGAATAACATGGAGGACATTAGGAGAAGGAAAGGAAAAGTGAATTGGGGGAAATCGGAGCAGAAGACAAAGCATGAGAGACTGTGGACTCAGAAACAAACTGTTTTGGAAAGGAGGGGGTGGGGGATGGGTGAGCTTGGTGGTGGGTATTAAGGAGGGCACGTATTGCATGGAGCACTGGGTGTGGTGCATAAAGAATGAATCTTGGAACACTGAAAAAATTTTTAAAAATTTTAAAAGACAAAAATGATAAATAGGATAATAATACAACTCAACAATTTTTGTGTGAATGAGTACAAAGTAATAATAATTGATTAAGAATAAAAAGGTATTTTAATGTGCTTTAAACATTTTATCTGCAGTCATATATTTTCTATGGATAATTATGCATTATATGTAGAGAAAACTCTTCTTTATAATCCATCTCATTTAAAATGTTTGATATACCATAATGTTTCAAAGTAAAAGGTGACACATTTTAGAAATCATCTTCAAAAAGGAGGTTGGAGTAGGTAACAAACCAGCTTGATAACTGTCTAAAGGCAGAAGAAGCACACCCTTCAG
Organism: Mellivora capensis; assembly: GCA_004024625.1. Taxonomy (NCBI): domain Eukaryota; kingdom Metazoa; phylum Chordata; class Mammalia; order Carnivora; family Mustelidae; genus Mellivora; species Mellivora capensis. The sequence continues at coordinate 128,980 of PISX010002697.1, forward strand.
CTGAGGGCTTAACTGGCTCAAACTGGAAAAGCTAACTAAGAAAACATTAAAAAGACTGCCAAAGAGGGGGGAAAAAAACCCATAACATTTAGAAGTGACGGTATGCTATGTTTTGTCATACATTGATTCCCTGTGAGTCAGCAAAATGCTTGTCATAATGGAAACTGAGGGGCTAGATACATGATACCATATTGTCTGTGAATTTGGTTCTAGCCCAAATCTTGGGGAACAATAATAGAAACAAGAACAGGAATGCTTCCATATTATCGTTAATCCCATGTGATGATTTGCTAGCTAAACTAATAGTGTTCTAGCAGGTGATCTGTTAACTTGCTTTGAGGTTACCAGAGTACCTGGCTATACAGAGATCTGAAGGCTTTACCTATTAAGGGAAGAGCAACCACAGGATGGGGATCCTAGTTAAGGTAAAGTATAATTTTTAAAAAAGATTTTTAAATTTATTTTTTATTTGAGATAGAGAGAGAAAGAGAGTGGAGTGGAGGGAGAGAATCCCAAGCAGACTCCCAGCTGAGCTTAAAGCCCTATATAGGACTTGGTTCCATGACCCCAAGATCATGACCTGAGCTGAAACAAAGAGTGGTACACAACCAACTGAGCCACCCAGGCACTCCATAAAGGAGAATTTTTTTTTAAAAAAGAGGAATATTTGAATGGCAAATGAGAATACCTAAAAATGATGGGGCACCCCGGTGGCTCAGTGGGTTAAGCCTCTGCCTTCGGCTCAGGTCATGATCTCAGGGTTCTGGGATTGAGTCCCGCATCGGGCTCTCTGCTCCGCGAGGAGCCTGCTTCCCCCTCCTCTCTTGCCTGCCTCTGCCTACTTGTGATTTCTCTCTCTGTTAAATAAATAAATAAAACCTTAACAAAAAAAAAATGCCTAAAAATGCCTAGAAAACTATTACTTTCAATCATCTTATAACCTTGTATCTCATTTTCATAATACTTCTTTTGGTTAGGATGGCCTTAGATATTTTAAGTGGACAATCAGAGTTTTAATTCTCTTGGATGGGAAAATATAGAAGAAAAAAAAAGGCAAGATTCCATTAAGTTAAAGATCATAAGATCTATATGGAAAGATAATTATTTTGATATCCAAAGCAATTATAATATTCAAAATCAAGTAATGTAGCAACCTTGGGTAGGAGTTGCAGATTTCACTAGGTAGACAGAAAAAGTATTAAGAGACAAAAGAAAAAGTACTAATGATATGATTCAAACACATGAGTATGGATCATGGTATACAGGAAAGCTCTGATGCCCCAACTGGAGAAAGTATTGCAATAGTCACTGTAAATATGGATGAGGAGTGTCTTACCAGGATATAGGTAGCATCCTGGACAATACGGGAAAGGACACTTCAAAATTCTTGACATAGTGTGTTAGCACAGGAAGATTTAGCATTAACTATAGTTAATATGTAAACATTGAACTTTGCATCAATATTTTTGTGTCATGAAATCTATTCACGTTGGTGTTTTAAGTGTTTTCAATATTTAAAATATTCAGTCTAATAGATCATAGATCAACCTTATAGTCCAATATAAATTATGCAATTGAGTAAGAGCTAGATTTCTGTTTTAAAGTAAATATAGCTCATAAAGTTTACAGGTAATATTAAACATTTAAAAGAACTTAAGGCTCACCCTCTGTATTAGTTTAACTTATTAATTTTTTAAAATTATTTAAGTACCTAGGAAAGTTTAATTTGTTAAAACAGACCTCAAAAAGGAAATAAAAACCTTTACAAATTATAAATGCAATGAAAAAATTATAAATGCAAAGCAAAATTTTGTTTAAATAACTTTTTGAACGTGACCAAACATAGCTGAAGATCCCCTTAAAATGTAGATCACTAAAACTTTTAAATATATAATTTTATAGCTTAATGTAATGTTTTTACATTTTATAATATATTGAGTATTTTTAAAAAATATTTTATTTATTTATTTGACAGAGAGAGAGATCACAAGTAGGCAGAGAGGCAGGCAGAGGGGGAGGGGGAAGCAGGCTCCCTGCTGAGCAGAAAGCCCAATGTAGGGCTCGATCCCAGGACCCTGAGACCATGATCTGAGCTGAAGGCAGAGGCCTAACCCACTGAGCCACCCAGGCACCCCCATACTGAGTATTTTTTAGAACCAAAGAAGTTTTTGAGTAAACTTTTCTTGCATCTAAAAGTGACCCTCAGCAGATTGAAGGGAGTTAAGATGGGAGAGTAGTAGGAGGCCCTAGGCTTGCCTCATCTCGGGAAACAGCTCGACAAATATGAAATCATTCTGAAAACCCAAGAAATCAATCTGAGGACTGACAGAACAAACAGCACAATGAGAGGGAGAAAAGAGACCACAGTGTGGAAGGTAGGAGGTATGAAGGCCTGACTTGGGGGAGAAACAGATCATGGGTGTTGTAGAGGGGAGGGAGCCCTGGTCAGAATGAGAGGAGGGGGAGGGAGGGAGAAAGGGAGAGACAGAGAGAGAGAGAGAGAGAAGTGCACAGGAAATTGCATAAGGAAAACAATTCCCCAAGGCCATTGACTAGGAAAATGAAAGGGGCTGACTCTCATGAGATTTTACAAATGGGCTCAAAGTCTGGAGTTTTAGAGGCTGGAGGTGTTGCCAGTTGGAACCCTGAGGGCGCTGCAATGCTTCTGTGGAGGAGGGCAGATAGCCCAGGGGTGGATGGTGCAATTTGAGGATTACCCTGGGATGCACTGGGAGAGATGGTTCCCTTTTCTCGGAGTACATCTGGCAGAGGTGACATTGCCTCTCCAGGGAGAAAAGAGCCAGTGGATGCCAGTTCCCTCCCCTGCCCCTTAGCTAAACTAAGTTCAGTAAGCACCACAGCACCAACACTGGCAGCCTAAACTGTTTACACCAAACCCCACCCCCCTGGCTTTTGTTGGTGCTCACTTGCTTGATAATCACTGCAGTGGGCCCCTTCCTCCAAAGACCAGTGCAAATCCCCCACATGCACCATGACTATCAACCATAGAGTCCTGCAAAGTTTCAGCTCTAGTGAAAAGAGCATCAAGTTTCTTTTAACAAGCAGAGCAGAGTGCACCTAGTTAAAACTCACCACTCTTTGATCAAGGTCCAAACACTCCCCATTGTAGGCAAGGAGAAACTCCACAGAGGACTGACCTGAGGGAAAGGGCAGCCAAAACACAGCAGCAGAGTGCACACAACTAGAAACACTTCCTGAAGCATCAGGCCCTGGACAGTATATGACCTCTTCTTTATAGAGTCATTATTCTCAGGAGCAGAAAACATAGCAGGCTTTCCTAACACAGAGAAGACAGAGACCTAGACAAAATGCCACGATGGAGGAACTCATCCCAGAAGAAAGAACAAGAAAAGGTCATGGCTAGGGACAAACAGAAACTTAAAGAATTTGTGATCACTAAAACACCCCTGTAAGAAATATTAAAGGGAATGCTGTAAGCGAAGAGAGAGCTCAAAAGTAACATAGACCAGAAAAGAACAGAGACAATGCACAGAAACAGTGATTTTACAGGTAATAGAGAGGCACTAAATTCATATATTTAAAGTCACTCTGAATGTAAATATGCTAAATGCCCCAATCAAAAGATACAGGGTAGCAGACTGTATTAAAAAAACAAGACCCATTAATATGCTGTCTACAAGAGACTAATTTTAGATCAAAAGACACCTCCAGACTGAAAGTTAGGGTGTGGAGAATGATTTACCATACTAATGGATATCAAAAGAAAGCTGGGGTAGCAATCCTTATATCAGATCAATTAGATTTTAAACCAAAGACTGCAGTAAGGGATGAAGAGGGACACTATATCATACTTAATGGGTCTATTCAACAAGATCTAATAATTATAAATATTTATGCTCCTATCTTAGGAGCAGCCAATTATATAAACTATTAATAACCAAATTAAAGAAACACATTGATGATAATACAATAATAATAGGAGACTTTAACACCCCCCTCGCTGCAATGGACAGATCATTTAAGCAGAAGATGAACAAGGAAACAAGGGCTTTGAATGACACACTGGACCAGATGGTCTTCACAGATATATTCAGAACATTCCATCCTAAAGCAATAGAATGCACATTCTTTTCAAATGCACATGGAACATTCTCCAGAACACATAACATACTGGGTCACAAATCAGGCTCAAATGGTACCAAAAGATTGAGATTATTTCCTGCATATTTTCAGAACACAATGCTTTAAAACTTCAGATCAGTCACAAGAGGAAATTTAGAAGGAACTAAAATACTTGAAAGTTAAAGAGAACCCTACTAAAGAATGAATGTGTCAAACAGGAAATTAAAGGGATGCCTGGGTGGCTCAGTTGGTTAAGCGGCTGCCTTCGGCTCAGGTCATGATCCCAGCGTCCTGGGATCAAGTCCCACATCGGGCTCCTTGCTCAGCGGGGAGCCTGCTTCTCCCTCTGCCTCTGCCTGCCACTCTGTCTGCCTGTGCTCGCTCTCTCTCTCTCTCTCTCTGACAATAAAATCTTTTTTAAAAAACAGGAAATTAAAGAGGAAATTTAAAAAACTATTAGAAACAAAAGAAAATGAAAATACATCTGTTCAAAACCTTTGGGATACAGCAAAAGTGGTCCTAAGAGGGTAGTATATAGCAATACAAGGCTTTCTCAATAAATTAGAAAAGCCTGAAATATACAAGCTAACCTTGGTGCAAACAGCAAAGAGAGCCCAAACCAAGAAGGTGATGAGAAATAATAAGATTAGAGCAGAAATCAGTGAACAGAAACCAAAAGAACAGTAGAACAGATCAATAATACTAGAGTTCTTTGAAAGAATTAATAAGATCAATAAACCCCTAGTGAGAACTACCAAAAAGAAAAAGGACCCAAATTAATAAAATGATGAATGAAAGAGGAGAGATCATGACCAATACCAAGGAAATACAAACAACAGTAAAAACACATTATAAGCAACTATATGCCAACAGATTAAGTAATATGGAAGAAATGAATGCATTCCTAGAAACATATAAACTACCAAAACTGAAACAGGAAGAAATAGAAAACCTGAACAGACCCATAATCAGCAAGGAAATTGAAGCAGTAATCGAAAATCTTCCAACAAGGGTACCTGGGTGGCTCAGTGTATTAAACCCTCTGCCTTCAGCTCAGGTCATGATCCCAGGGTCCTGGGATCGAGCCCCATATCAGGCTCTCTGCTCGGCAGGGAGTCTGCTTCCTCCTCTCTCTCTGCTTGCCTCTCTGCCTACTTGTGATCTCTGTCTGTCAAATAAATAAATAAAAATCTTAAAAAAAAATCTTCCAACAAACAAGAGTCCAGGGCTGGATGGCTTCCCAAGGGAATTCTACCAAACATTTGAAGAACAACTTTTACCCATTCTTCTGAAACTTTTAAAAAAAATAGAAATGGAAGGGAAACTTCCAAATTCATTCTCTGAGGCCAGCATTACTTTGATCCTAAAACAAGACAAAAACCCCACCAAAAAGGAGAATTACAGACCAATATCCCTGATGAAATTTTCACAAAGATACTAGCCAATAAGATCCAAGAGTATATTAAAAGGATTATTCACCAAACCAAGTTTATTCCTGGGATGCAAAGATGGGTCAACATTCACAAATCAATCAATGTATTACATCACATTAATAAAAGAAAGGACAAGAACCATATGATGGTCTCAAATGATGCAGAAAAAGCATTTGACAAACTATAGAACCCTTTCTTTTTTTTAAAAAAGATTTTATTTATCCATTTGACAGGAAGAGATCACAAGTAGGCAGAGAGGCAGGCAGAGAGAGAGGGAGAAGCAGGTTCCCTGCTGAGCAGAGCCCCCGACACGGGACTCGATCCCAGGACCCCGAGATCATGACCTGAGCCGAAGGCAGAGGCTTAACACACTGAGCCACCCAGGCGCCCTATAGCACCCTTTCTTGATTAAAACTCTCCAAAGTGTAGGAACAAAGAAAACATACCTCAATACCATAAAAGCCCACAGAGAATATCATTCTCCAGGGGGAAAAACTGAGAGCTTTTCCCTTAAGGTCAGGAACAAGACAGGAATGCCCACTCTCATCACTGTTGTTCAACATTGTACTAGAAGTCCCAGTCTCAGAAATCAGACAACATGAAGAAATAAAACACATTCAAATTGGCAAAGAAGAAGTCAAACTCTCTCTCTTCACAGATGACATGATACTTTATATGAAAAACCTAAAAGATTCTCCCCCAATACTGCTAGAACTCATACAGGAATTTAGCAGTGTGGCAGGATATAAAAATCAATGCACAGAAATCAGTTGTATTCCTATACACTAACAATGAGACAGAAGTAAGAGAAATTAAGGAATTGATCCCATTTACAATTACACCAAAAACCACAAGATAACCTAGGAATAAACTTAACCAAAGAGGTAAAAGATCTATACTGTAAAAACCACAGAAAACTTATGAAAGAAATTGAGGAAAACTCAAAGAAATGGAAAAAACATTCCATACTCATGGATTGGAAGAAAAAACATTGTTAAAATGTCTATACTACCCAGAGCAATCTACACATTCAATGCAATCCCTATCAAAATATCATCAACATTTTTCACAGAGTTGGAAAAAACAATCCTAAAATTTGTTTGGAACCAGAAAAGACCCCAAAAAGCCAGAGGAATGTTAAAAAGAAAATCAAAAGTGGTGGCATCACAATCCTGGACTTCAAGCGCTATTACAAAGCTGTAATCATCAAGACAGTATGGTACTGGCACAAAACCAGACACATAGATCAATGGAACAGAATAGAGAATCAGAAATGAACCCACAACTATATGGCCAACTAATCTTTGATAAAACAGGAAAGAATATCTGATGGAAAAAGGACAGTGTCTTCAACAAATTGTGTTGGGAAAATCAGACAGCTACATGTAGAAGAATGAAACTGGACCATTTTCTTACATAATTCACAAAGATAAATTCAAAATGGATGAGAGACCTCAATGTGAGACAGGAATACATCAAAATCCTAGAGGAGAACAAAGGCAGTAACCTCTTCAAGCTCAACCTCAGCAACTTATTGCTAGCCACATCTCTAAAGGCAAGGGAAACAACAGCAAAAAATGAACTACTGGGACTTCATCCAGATAAAAAGCTCTACACAACAAAGGAAACAGTCAACAAAACTAAAAGGCAACTTATGGAATGGGAGAAGATATTTGCAAATGACATATCAGATAAAGGGCTAGTATCCAAGATCTATAAAGAACTTAACAACCTCAACACCTGAAAAACAAAGAATCCAGTTAAGAAACGGACAGAAACGTGAACAGACATTTCTCCGAGAAAGACATAAGAATGGCCACCAGACACATGAGAAAGTGCTCCACATCACTTGGCATCAGGGAAGTACAAATCAAAACCACACTGAGGTACCACTTCATACTAGTCACAATGGCTAAAATTAACAAGTCAGATGTTGGTGAGGATACGGACAAAGGGGACCCCCCCCTACAATGTTGGTGGGCATGCAAGGTGGTGCAGCCACACTGGATAACAGTATGGATGTTCCTTGAGAAGTTAAAAGTAAATCTGCCCTATGACCCAGCAATTGCACAAGGTATTTAACCCAAAGATACAAATGTAGTGAACCAAAGGGGCACCTGCACTCCAATATTTATAGCAGGAATGTCCACAATAACCAAACTATGGAAAGAGCTGAGACATCCATCAATAGATGAATGGATAAAGAAGATGTGGTATATATATACAATGGACTATTACTCAGCCATCAGAAAGGATGAATACTTAAGCGTTTATATCAACATGGATGGAGCTGGAGGGTGTTATGCTGAGCGAAATAAGTCAATCAGAGAAAGACAATTATATGGTTTCACTCATATGTGGAACATAAGAAAGAACACAGAGGATCATAGGGGAAGGGAGGGAAAACCAAATGGGAAGTCATCAGAGAGGGAGACAAATGATGAGAGACTTTTAGCTATAGGAAACAAACTGAGGATTGCTGGAGGGGTGTGGTGTGGGGGATGGGATAACTAAGTGGTGGGCATTAAGGAGGGCAAGTGATATGATGAGCACTGGGTGTTATACAAAACTGATGAATTATTAAACTCTGCATCTGAATCTAATGATGTACTATATGTCGGCTAATTGAATTAAAATGAAAGAAGAAAAGAAAAAGTTCAGTGAAACCATGTAGTCCTATATTTGAATTGGAAATATCAAAATAAGCCCATGAGATGAGTTATATTTAAAAGAGAGAGAGAGAGGGACTCACTTTAGACCTGCAGATTAGAAGTGAGGGGATGGGGGCACCTGGGTGGCTGAGTGGGTTAAGCCTCTGCCTTCAGATCAGGTCATGGTCCCAGGGTCCTGGGATCAAGCCCCGCATTGGGCTCTCTGCTCAGCAGGGAGCCTGCTTCCTCCCCTCTCTCTGCCTGCCTCTCTGCCTACTTGTGATCTCTCTCTCTCTCTCTGTCAAATAAATAAATAAAATCTTTAAAAATAAAGAAGTGAGGGGATGGAGAACCCATTATTGTGCTAATGCACATCAGATGGAGCTCTAGTAGCCGTGTGTATATCAGAAAAACTAGATTTCAAACCACAGACTATAAAAAGAGATGGACAAGGGCACTACATCATAATAAAGGGGTCTATCCAACAAGAAGATCTAACAATTCTATATATTTATGACTCCAACTTGGGAGCACCCAAATATCTAAATCAATTAGTAACAAACATAAAGGAAGTTATTGATAATACAATAATAGAAGGGAACTTTACCACCCCACTCACAGTATTGGACTGATCATCTAAGCAGAAGATCAACAAGGAAACAATGGGTTTGAATGCACACTGGACCAGATGGATTTAACAGATATAGTCAGAAACTTTTATCCTAAAGCAGCAGAATACACATTCTTTTTCCAGTGCACATAGGCCATTCTCCGGAATAGATCACATACTAGTTCACAGATCAGGCCTCAACCAGTACAAAAAGACTGAGATCATACCATGCATATGTTCTGACCACAATGCAATGAATCTTGAAGCTAACCCCAAGAAAAAATTTGGAAAGACCATAAATACCTGGAAGTTAAAGAAGTATCATACTAAAGAATGAATGGGTCAATCAGGAAATTCAAAAAGAAATTAAAAAATACATGGAACAAATGAAAATGAAACATGATGGCCCCCAAACTTACATGTATATATATATATATATAGAGAGAGAGAGAGAGAGAGAGAGATTACTCAGCATCAAAAAGAATGAAATCTTGCCATTTACAAGGACATGGATAGAACTAGAGTGTATTCTGCTAAGTAAAATAAATCAGACAGAGAAAGACAAATACCATAGGATTTTACTCATATATGGAATTTAGGAAACAAAATAGATGAACATAGGGGAAGGAGGGAAAAAGAGAGGGAGGCAAACCATACAACAGACTCTTAGTGGTAGAGTCTAAACAGACTTGCTGGAGGTGAGCAGATGGAGGGGATGGGCTAGACGGACGGTGGGCATTAAAAAAGATACTTATTGTGATGAACACTGGTTGTCGTCTGTACATGATGAATCACTAAATTCTATTCCCGAAACCAATTCTATAGTATATGTTAACTGGAATTTAAATAAAAACTTGAAACCACAAAAAAATAAATAAATGTCACCCTCAATGACATTAAACATTCACACTGACACTTTCTATAGTATATAAGTTTATTGATGTTCATATTGAGGTGTTTCAAATGAGGATTTAAAGAAGGAAACCTGACTAACTGTCTCTGGGTTTCAGCTGTTCAATACCTAAACAGAAGTTTTATCTATTATCTAATTACTTACAAAAAAAAAAAACCAAACCTTTCTAATGGTGTTTACTCAGTATCATTGTCAAAGGATCCTGGAGTCAGCCCAGCTCTGCGTGGCACACCTTATTCCTTTAACAAATAGGATTATGCATTTATGGTGTGCTGGGTGATACATCTGTACAAAAGAATAAGACCTTCTCCCAATCCTGAATATGTTTGCAAAATAAATCACATATATATATGCATATATAAAAATAATAATCATAGTACACACATGTATATATGATATATATACGAAATAAATCTCTACATCATAGTTATGTCATTTTCGTACATACAAATGTTTTAAAATCACTGTAGCCTACTTAGGAATATGAAATTTTGGGATGCCTAGGTGACTTAGTCAGTTGGGTGTCTGACTCTTGGTTTTGGCTCCAGTTGTGATCCCAGGGTAGTGAAAGCAAGTCGTGCAACAGGCTCCGTGCTCTATGTGGAGTCTGTTTGCCCCTCTCCCCCGCCTCTCTCCCTCTCTCCCACCCCCCACGAGTGCATGCTTTCTTTAAAATACATAATAAATAGAAATGTGAAATTTCATTTTTACCTTCTTTTCTTTTCCAACAAGGTCTTGAAGGTGGAGATTAATTCAAGATAAGAGGTAGGAGTCACATAATTGTATCTTTGAAGTTCAACATAGAAGGACGTAGATAAATCTATAGTAGACGTGTGGAAGTTTTTACACATGGTGATACAGCCTTCTCGTATTTCCTCTGACATTTCAGTTTCTTCCAAGAAGCGTGAGGCAACTGCCTGGAGTGCATCTTCCGGCCATGACTAAATTCAGGATAAATGAGTTAGTACTTGATCAAAGTGACCAGTCTAAGTCTGTTACTACTGTAGTCCTTCGTGATTTATCGATGTCAGAAATGGAGAGAAACGGGTGAAGGATGGGGCAGGAGAGACACTTCCATGAGGAACTCCTGACCCCCGCCCCCCAACCAAGGACTTACACACTTAGGAGTCAGTAGCTAGTACAAGTAACATTGACTCTTCATGGTTTGTTCAAAGGTTAGAGAAATGGTTTGTGTCTATTGCAGGAGCAAGGAAGAGGACAGGAACTAAATTTATGGAATGTCTATTTCTGTGTGCATTCTACCAGTATCATCTCATTGAATTCTCCCAATAATTCTCTGAGGTATGTGTTATTATCCTTTCCTCTAAACTCCAGAATCATCTGAATGACTCTCTCTCTGATTTTTCTTAAAGTATCCCAAACTTGACAAGTCAAAAATGCAGTTTCTGTCTCTGCCCAAATAGTTGTCATCTTCCCCAACTTGGAAACATCACTACCACCCACCCTTTGCTCCAGCCATGGAGGAATCAAGCCTGATACCTCTCCTCAACCCTTCGTTCATCCCATAAACAAGTTCTATAGGTACCATCCCCACAATAGCTTCCAAATCCTTTCTCTTCTTCCTACAACAGCCATCCCAATTCAACTCCCTGTTTTTTTCTGCTTGGAATAGTCCAATGGTGTCCTAACTGGTCTCCCTGCTGATGTGGCTCTCTACAGCTGCCAGAGTGATTTTTTTCAAAAGGTAAATTAGCTCATGTCACACTCCCCAATTAATAATCCGTCAAAGACTTCCCAGTGTACTTCAAGTTCAAAACCACCTTGTCGATCTCTGCCTGTTGGGCCCTTCCCACCTTCCTGACCTCACCTCTGCTACTCTCCCTCAGTAACTCCATGCCTGCCACTCCCAAATCCCCTGACACACCCATTCTTTCCACAGCCCCTTCCCTTCACTAGTTTATGCCCTCTGCCCGCATCCTCTCAGTACTAGCACTTTTTGTCTGGCATGCTTCCTCTCAAAAGGTCAACTCTTCAGAAACGCTTTTATTCCCTATATGCCACACTGTTGACGGAATAATTTTTTGCTAATTTGTCTGTCTCTAGAAAATAAGCTCGAGATCAGAAACCTTGTCTATTTCATTTTCATTTTCACTTCCAGCTTTTAGAAGAGTACCTGTTATTGAGCAAGGGTCCAATAAATCTCTTGTTTGACACTGTCTTAGCAGGAAATGGAGAACAGAGGGGCTGTGTAATTTCCCCGAGGCCAAAAACACTCACAGGGCCTTGGCCACAGCCCACAAACTTCCCAGCGCACACCGTTGTCTCATCTGCTCGGTGGTTCCTGATACTGGAGTTAACTACCACAAGTGTCACTCTGGCTTTCTTCCTTTTGACGTCCTATTGGGTTTGGCTAATGGAAAGAGACTGGAAGGACAGGAGAGGGGCAGCAGTATTCATGCCCTCCCTTCCTTTCTAGCAGGACCTTAGTTCTAGGTTTTGGGTTCCTGCTCCTGTAAAGTAATCCTACTTCCACAGCTCTGAGCCCCAGGGACACGCTTTCCTCCCTCTGTCCCTTTATCCCCAACCTGTACTAAAGCTCCCCGCTATGCTCCACCCTCCTCCTAACTGCTCCACTGTCCCCTCTCAGCTCCTTTAACCCCACCTACCGCTCCAGGAACAGTTCCTTCATTCAGCTTTTCTCAGTGAAGCCTTCAGAGGACCCTGACTGATACTCAAATTCATCCTAAAACCTTCTGTAATATATTGAGCTTAATGATGGTATTTATGAGTAATAAGATGCTTTTCTCTTATGAGGATTTCTTGAATTCTAATTTCATACAATGCATTATCATTGATCAGAAAATTCTGCTCAACCACATTTTTGGGGGGAGTCTATAAAATAAGCCATTATGATGACGAAGAGTCACCATTTCCAGAAGTCTGTCTAAAATGTACATGGCAATACCTGAAACCAGTCAATGGTACAGCAGTTAACAAGAGCAGGGAACTTCCTGAGGCGGGTCCGGAATGCATCTCCAATGGGACTCATGGCGAGGACCACATGCAGCTGGTTGCGGCAGCGATCGATGAACATACTGAAAAGAGCTATGGGGCTTCCATCTGTTTGTTTGGTTTTATCCCGTTGGCGGTCTAACTGACGCATCTTATCACATATCTCCTGCTTCTCGTCTAATGCAAAGAGATTTGGAACCTCCCCGGCATTCAGCAGATTGTTGACATCTTCTAGAAATGACTCCCTTTTGATCTGAGTGTCTGTAAAGAGGAAGACACCTTGCATCTCACCTTCGGCACATTTCCTTAAGATCACTTTTAAATCTTCATGCCACTCAGTAGTACCATAGCCCTTGGAGATTTCAACCTGAAAAACTGAACAGTCAGCCATGTGGGCAGCTAATCTGGTGACAGACTGCCTTCCACTCCCGCCAACACCGACCAGAAGAGCATGGCTGCGAGGCTGCTTCAGGATCCTGGAAATTCTGCTGATGTGCTCTATGGCAAATCGGAATAAGACAAGGCTCATGGTTTTCTTGCTCATATTGTTGTATTCTTCTAAGTGAGCTTCTGCTATCACCCGAAGATTATCCACATCCTCAACTTCTCTGTAGTTGGTGTCCTCCCGCCTGGGATCGTGGAAATCACAAAACATTAAGCTGCGCAAATCATCTTCTTCTACCACCCCATCGTTATTGAAATCTAAGTGTTGAAAAAGCTCATGAAAATCTTCATCCATGTATTTTTTCAAAATTTCTTGAATGTAGTTGATAAGCCAACCTCTATCTGCATTATCCAGAAGACGATCATAATACACTCTAAGGACCTGAATAATTAAAAAGCAGCTATGAGAACTGATTCTTCTATTTTTGTAGTTTTATTTACATATTAATCTCAAGTCACATGAAAACTACTCCAGGGTATTTCTATGGGTTTTATTAAAGGCATAGCCAAATAATCGAGATGGAGTCATAATAATCCTTAGTTTAAATATTAATTATGATCATATATATTTGAGATAATACATAGTTACAAATAGCTATTAATAAGGGCATTTGGGGGGAACAGAAGAAGATTATAGAGATGCAAAGAATATTAATGACTAGGGGCAGCTGGGTGTCTCAGTCAGTTAAGCATCTGCCTTCGTCTCAGGTTATGATCCCACATCAGGCTCCTTGCCTCCCTCTCTCTCCATCTGCCTCTCCACCAGCTCATGCTCTCTCTCTTGCTTTCTCTATCTCTCAAATAAATTTTAAAAAATCTTTTTTTTTTTAAAGATTTTATTTATTTATTTGTCAGAGACAGAGCGAGAGAGAGAGCAAGTGAGCACAGGTAGACAGAGTGGCAGGCAGAGGGAGAAGCAGGCTCCCTGCTGAGCAAGGAGCCCGATGTGGGACTCGATCCCAGGACGCTGGGATCATGACCTGAGCCGAAGGCAGCTGCTTAACCAACTGAGCCACCCAGGTGTCCCTAAAAAATCTTTAAAAAAAGAATATTAATGACTAGAGAAGGAAAAAAGGACTAGAGAAAGAAAGTGGCTGCCTTTGGTGGTCACTCAGGTACAGATAAAGAAGCTGGGGACTCCTCTGCAGTGACCTTTCCTTTTTCCAAGTCAGGAAACATTCTGAAAATTATTGGCAAATGAATAGTATTATTTTTTAAGGCACATTTTTTGCAGGGGGGGGAAAGAAATGTCTTAGGTGAAAACAAAGTTTGTTTTGCACATTTATTATTTTTGTTATTAGTCACTGCAGAGGGCAATCTACTAAAATAAACTCTGGTGAAATTTACATGTTATGGGACTGTAAGAAATAGTTAATCAGGCTTGTCACATAAAACAACTATTTCCTCAACATGGTGTAAGTGTCCCTTGGTTACTATCTGTTTGGACTGAATTGTGTCCCTCCCCACATCTCAAATTCATGGGGAAGTCCTAACCACAGTGTGACTATACTAAGAGAAAAGTCCTTTAAGGAGGTAATTAAAGTTAAATAAGGTCACAAGGGTAGAGTCCTAGTCCCATAGGACTGTCCTTATAAGAAAAGGAAGTGAGAACGGAGTTTCTACTCTTTCCCTGCAGGTGCACAGGGGAAGGGCCATGTGAGGACACAATGAGGAGGCAGCCATGTACCCACATTCGGTGGCACCTTGCAAGTGGACTTCGGGCCTCCAGGACTATGAGAAAATAAATTTCTGTTGTCAAGCCCCTCTGTTTGTGGTGTTTTGTTATGGCAGCTCTAGCAGACCAATACGCATATGAGAGAAGCAATGTGTATTTGTGCCAACAAAACTGTCATTTGGGGGAAATTACTGAACCCTGTCTGCATAAGCTGCTTCACCTGTGAAATGGAAACAGGAATACTTGCTCGGCATCCCACTCCCGTTGTACGGCAAAAATAAAACCACAATGTATGTGGAAGCACTGTAAAATTCAGAAATAAAATGATCACAAACCACCTTGAAATCAGCCTAATGGTGTTTCAGAGTAATAATTTTAGTGTTTTCACTACTGTCAAGCTGGTGCCATAAGCGTGTCATCCCTTTTTCTAGCAGTGGTGGCTGTGTAGGCAAATAGTATGAGTGAGGCTTTGTGCATACTCTCACTGGTTCAAAAGCTATTTATTTATTGGACAATCTAGTTCCCTGACATATGCCGATAGTCACGTCCTTGGACTGAGGTACTGAAGACATTGTACAATATTCCTGTGGGAGGAGAAGCCTAAACCAAGCCAACCTCACATATCTGGTATCACTGCTGAAGATGAATTCAGTATACCATTACCTAGCGGGCCACTTAGCAAGAACCTAAGGTAGTGTTTCCCAAGGACTGTCAACACGCCTGTATTGGATCATCTATGGTACGTGCTAAAATGCAGATGGCAGGGGCCCACTTGAAAACTTTGAGGATGGTGCCTGGGAATATCTTATTTTTCTACTTCTGTTTCTTTATATAAGATACAAAAATCCTAAGTGCACAGCTCCCAAGAATTTTTACACATTTATACACCCAGGTCACCACCACCAAGATCAAGATACAGAACGCCACCAGCACCTTTGCAAGCTCGCTCATGCTCTCTTCTGCGCATCCCCTGCTCGCTACCCTGTGATTCTGCGGCCCCCTCTGCCATTTGGAGAAGTTGATATGTAAAATTTCTCTATTATAAGTGTACATCGTTCCAAGAGAGGTAATCTCTGGAATATTTTTATTATATTGTATTTATGATTTGAGTTTATCTCCAAGCCTGAATTACAGATTGTTTTAATTGATATATAATTCACATATCACAACATTCACTCTTTAAAAGCATATAATTCAGTGGGTTTTATAATATTCATGAAGTTAAGCAAACATCACAACTCTCTAATTCTAGAACTTCTTCATCACCCCCACGTAGCAATCCTATACCCATTAGAGGTCACTCCTTATTTCCCCCTGGCACCCCCACAACCCCTGGCAACCATTACTCTGTCTCTGTTAATTTACTTACTCTGCATATTTCATATAAATGGGATCATATAATATGAGGCCTTTTGTGTCTGGTTTCGCTCACTTAGATGACGCTTTCTAGGTTCAGCCATGTTGTGTATGCACTGCTCTTTCTTTTTAGGGCTGAATAAAATTCCATTGTGTGTATATACCACATTTTGTTTGTCCATTCATCAGCTGATATGTATGTGAGTTGTGCCCACTTTTTATTATAATTCTAATAACATTTGTGTACAAGCTTTTGTGTGGACATGTGTTTCCAGTTCTTGCGAGTGCATGGCTAGGAGCACAACCGCTGGGTCACACGGTAGCTGTGACGTTTGAGGAACTAGCTGTTTTCTGAAGCAGCTGCCCCACTTTTCATACCCCCGAGCGGTGAATGCGGCCAGGATTCCTCCGCCAATTCACGAGCACTTGCTATTTTCTGCCGTTGGGATGACAGCCACCCCGTGGGTGTGAGGCGTACCTCACTGCGGTTTTGATTTGGATCTTTCTAATGACTAATGATGTTGAACATTTTTTCATGTGCTTATTGCCCATCTGTATATCATCTTTGGAGAAATGTCTATTCAAATCCTTTGCCCGCTTTTAAATTGGTTATTTATCTTTTACTATTGAGTTGTAATAGCTCTTTTTGTTTTCTGGATCTGAGACACTGATCAGATAGATGTATGACTTGCAAATATTTTTTCCCTTTCTGTGGGTTGTCTTTTCACTTTCTAGACGGTATCCTTAGAAGCATGAAAATGTTTAACTTTGATGAAATTTAATTTATTCTTTTCCTTGGGTCACTTTTGCAGAATAACTATATTTAATAAGCAAATCAGATTTTAGGCACACAAATGTTTGAAACCCATGGAGAAGCCAAAGGGAACGTAAAATAGTAAGCCCGTCTCATGCCTTGAAAACCATTTCATAAAATTACATTAGGTCTTCTGATTTGGTAAAAGTGTCTGGACACCTAAGGTAGTATCTGGCCCATTATTAGACCCTTAGGAAGTCTTTTTTGAGTGAATAGAAACAAAGCACAAGTAGAGCATTGAGTTCAATTACTTCATAATTTTTTTGAAACATTGAAAACAATGTGTCTAACACTGTTCTCAGCGCTGTGAATAAATCAGTGACAAAAAAAAAAAAAAAGGAAAATCTCTGACCTCATGGAACTTGCCTGCTGTCTGAGGAAGATGGGACAATAAACATGACAAATAAATTTTATGGCATGTTAGATGCTGATAAATGCTATGAAAAGAAGAAAAACAGAGTAAGTCAAGAAAGACTGGAACTACTAGTGGGGTGAGAGCCTGTTGTATATAATAGGGTGGTCAGCGTGGGACTCAAGGAGAAGGAAAGATTTGATCAAAGGCAATAGGAAGCTAGTAACAAGATGTGGGGGACAGCATTCCACACAGGGAGGATAGCCAAGAGGCCTGTGTTGCTGTTGAAGGTAAATGAGTGTTCTTAGACAAGAGGCAGCTTGACGGGAGCCAGGAAAGAGGTACACGTATGAAATCTTGTGGGTCACCAGAATTTTATGTTTAATCCCTCCCAGTGAAGTAGAGTGCTCTTGAAAGGTTTTGAGCTGAGAATTTAAACTCATTATATTACATGAATATCAAAAATTTAAAGTTATTATACTATGAATTTCATTACATTAAAAATTCCATTTCTAAATGTCCTTTTGAAAATTTTATTTCTACAGCACATGGTTTTAACATAGCACATTCCTATTTTCTAGATTTAACTACATTATTAAAATTAAAATAGCTATATTATTTACATATTAAAAACAAAACATTTTTCTTTAATTTTCCTATAATTCTTTGTATTAAATTATTTTTTATATTAAATTTTTAAATTTTTTATAAACATATAAAGTATTTTTATCCCCAGGGACACATGTCTGTGAATCGCCAGGTTTACACACTTCACAGCACTAACCACAGCACATACCCTCCCCAATGTCCATTACCCCATAAATCATTATTTTTGATGCCTTATTTTATTGTATTCTTTCTCTCCTTCTTTCCTCAAATTTTTATAAGAAAATGTTCACCCACATTCCTCTTCCCACAAAGAACTTAAATATACTTTCAATATATTTTTATGCTTTCAAAACTGGTTTGTTTTGACATCTAAAAATACAAGTAAGTAATGTAAACAAATACATTCTTTTCTTATAAAAACAGCTCCTTAAAAAGTATTCCATCTCAAAAATTATTTGAAATCAAACTAACAAGGGTTAAGTCACTTAAGGGAGATTGACCCAAAGTGATACCTACTTAGAAATATCTTTTTTTTTTCTTAAGATTTTATTTATTTATTAGACACACAGAGATCACGAGCAGGCAGAGAGGCAGGCGGGGGTGGGGGAGAAGTAGGCCCCCTGCTGAGCAGAGAGCCCGATGTGGGGCTCGATCCCAGGACCCTGAGATCATGACCTGAGCTGAAGCCAGAGGCTTAACCCACTGAGCCACCCAGGCGCCCCTAGAAATATCTTTTAAGTCAACAAAAATTTCTAAAAACAGGAGATAATCCTTTTTAGATATCATAAAATATATTAGTGTTAAATATTCTTTTAAATTATCTTGATTATTGGCCTCCATAATGCCAAATAGCTGAATGAATTTCAACAATACAAACTTCGAAATGTTTCTTTTTACCCAGTTGTTGCCATGATAAAATCTTTGTTTCTCACATAATCACATTTCAGTAATACAAAAATTTACCTCATGAACCCAGAGACGTTTAATCACTTTTTTGGTTTCTGCTGTTTCTGGCCTTGACAGGCAAATGCCCTGAATGACGCGGGAGAAATCACGGAGGTTGAACAAGTAGTGAGATTTAGCTGGAGTAGGCAGGAGGTTCTTCATGGCTTCCTTATATAGAGTCATTGTACCATTAACAATTTGTGTGGTCAAATCTAGAAAATCATCTGGAAATTTATAACTTAAAAAAATGTAATAAAAAAAAGAAAATGTTAGCATATATGATACATAAATGATACTTAGCATGCCTAGTGTGGAATTTATTCCGATTAAATAATTGATTTAATTTATAAGATTACCATTTCTTGTAATAATAATAATAATAACAGAATTTTAATTTATTTTAAAACTACTTACAATTCATTATTTTATTTTATGATTAAAGAAACTCCATGGGAAGGCAGGACTAATGACACGGACTTAGAACTACTTAAATAAGTGGACAAAAGAGCCAGCCGAGGAGCCCCGATAATATAACTCAAATCCAGCATCCACTAGACAAATGTGTCATAATCACTTTCACCCCTTAGCACTTTCAATTACATATAAAAGGAATCCCTGAAGAACACTGGTGAAATGAGTATTTTCAGAGAAAATGGGAAGGAAATAAAAATACAGAATAAGAAAAAGAGGAAAAGAAAAAAGAATGTAAAAAAGAAAGGGAAAAAGGCTTTTAAAAAGGAGGGCAAAGGGGGCGCCTGGGTGGCTCAGTGGGTTAAAGCCTCTGCCTTCGGCTCAGGTCATGATCCCAGAGTCCTGGGATCGAGCCCTGCATCGGGCTCTCTGCTCAGCAGGGAGCCTGCTTCCTCCTCTCCCTCTGCCTGCCTCTCTGCCTACTTGTGATCTCTGTCAAATAAATAAATAAAATCTTAAAAAAAAAAAAAAAGGAGGGCAAAGGGCACAATTAAGGTAGAAAGAACATGTACAATGAATATCCATTTGGGAAAAACTGACTATCTTTAATTTCTGGCTCAGTGAGGAGCCAGATGTCTGTCTCCATCATCACTAGATAGGGCAAGGAAAGACAATATCTTGAGAATGGACATCAGGGAGCTGAGACTTGCACTGCCCACGTCCACTTGGCTCCCTGACCTCTGCATACCATGCAGAGAAACCCTGAAAGTACAGAGCTAGACAGCAACATTTCCCCTAGGGTACAAGGTCAAAGGCTATACTCAAACTTAGATATGAATCTCCTTGAGGAATTCAAGAGTTCTACTACAGGGTATCAAAGTCACAGGATAAACCTAGCATACATCTTTCTAGCATTAATTGTATTACATGGTGAAAATTCAAAACATTAATAATTCCACCATGGACATACTACGTAGCAGAATGCAAAATCTGTATGTATTTGGGGGCTAAAATTCAAGACATCAGACAGAAAGAGAAAGATACTGTGGCCCCTTCTTGTTATGCTCCCATACTTGGAGATGAGAGGACCAGAGAGGAGCAATGTTACCTGTTATCTTTTTCTTTCTCTAGAGATGTTTTCAGGGAATAGTTCAGGAAGTACTACTTATATTGATACGTTTCCAAAAGACTTTATACCCGCTAATGAAAAAAGAAACACACTTTAAATTACTTACCAGATTTTAAAATGCCAAGTTAAGATTCTAGAGAAGATTGCAAACATGGATTTATCACTAAACTCATTGATTGTTATAATATTGAAATGTCTCACATATCGGGGTGTTACTGGATTTCGCCCACCACCTAAATATTAAAAACAGTAACTCTTAACAATGTTACTACTACACACTAGAATATTTTCTCCAATATTTTACATAAAACAACTTGAAAGATGGACAAATTCACAGCATACAGAGAAATTAAGAGTAATTGTTTGGGTAACCCTGACCTAAAAACAGTTTTCCCCCCAACCTCAACACATTGTTTTTCTAGTCGAATTATCTGACTGAGTTCTTGAGTCAGGTCAATTTACTAAAGAAAATCAGACCAGACAGAAAACCACCGTCTCCGTGACACATATAGCCCAAAGCAGTAAACTAGAAACATCCTCATTACAATACAACATTAAGATACGACATTTTAAAATGGTAATATTGTATGCAATATTGGCAAACATGACTCATCAAACTTAGATTCCTTCCCACATGGCTGAAGTTCAGCACGATCTTGGCATTTAGCCTAACTCTTTCCCCTCATCCTAAAATGAATTTCCTGAAATCTAGTCTATGTGGTTCATGTGGCCACTTCATTGACTGCTTGCATTTTTAAAAAATTTAGAGATTGTCTCACTTTCATAAAATAATGATTACATTTTCAAAGATGAAGCTTTTTAAAAAAGATTGTATTTATTTATTTTGAGAGAGAGAGAGCGTGTATGATTGGAAGGATGGGCAGAGAAAAGAGAGAAAATCGCAAACACATTCCCTGCTGTGTGTGTAGCCTGACTTGGGCTTGATCTCACAATCCTGAGATCATGGCTTGAGTCAAAATCAAGAGTTGGACACTTAACTGACCGAGCTACCCAGAAACCCCTCCAATATGAGGCTTTAATAACTAACTTAGAATGTAACATCATTTAAAAAATCATTTTCTTTAAATTTTCTTTAAATATATAGACAAATTTTCTTTAAATATATAGACAAATCTTATTTTTTTAGAAAAGAAAAGAGAGGCAAACCATAAAACAGACTCAACTGTAGAGAACAAATTGAGGGTTGCTGGAGAGGAGGTGGGCAGGGGGATGGGTTAAATGGGTGATGGAGATTAAGGAGGCACTGGTGAGAGCACGGGGTGTTGCATGTACGTGGATGAATCACTAAATCCTACACTTGAAAGTAATATTACACTGTATGTTAACCAGATAGAATTTAAATAAAAACTTAAAGGAAAAAAAAAGCATGTGAAGTGGCCCAGGAAGTATGCTGAGAGCAATTACTGACTCAGAGCAACCTGACTGGGTTACAGGTCAAAAGGTCAGGGGGTCAGGAGGCAAATACCAATGAGATTCCCTGAAGAAATGATATATGGAGAAAAGGGAGTTTTAAAGACTAGAATACTAGCTTCAGTTCAGGAAAAAAAAAAAACAACAGTTAAGAATGTCCAGTTTGTTGAAACAAGCCACTATCAATACCCCATCATAAAAAAGTTGCCCCGGTATAGATTCCTTCGAGTTTATCAGTTTCCCTTGGGAAATGTAAAGAATCTTTAAGGGTTAATTCTTTTGGCTATTTGCTGCTTAAATTCCTCTTAACAGCCTGTCTAAATCCAAAGACTCACTTTAATGGGACTTGATTGGGGAAGAAACAGGGATTTCATACAGTTGAAGAATTAAGGAATAGAACACATGGAAATGAGCTGCTTCACATGGATCTGGGTCCTTAGAATACAGAGAAAGGAAGTGCAAAGTCCCAGAAGGTGGGAGAAAAAGGATCTGGAAGAATTGGTAGGAGAATGGCCCCTAGGAAGGCAACCCACTTTGTAGTGTTGACTATTGTAGTACATTCCCATAGGTCCCAAAGTATACACAAAGAAGTCATATATACAAGTATATGTCAGATAGTCCAGTTGGGTTTCTCTTTCTTTCTCTAACCATCTCTCTAGGTATAACCACAGTGATAGTCAATTTTAGTAATCACAGACTCAGAAGACATACCTGGAGGTCCCATAGCGCACATGATTTGAATGTCTACTAGTTTAATCATAGAACAATCTTTTAGGTCATACCAATTCCAGTGATCTAACCATTGTCTAAGCAACTCAATGGGAGGCTGAGCCCCATAAACTTCCCGAGCAGGCATATTGACATCATCTACAAAGACAACCTGAGAGTAAAAAGAGAAGCAATAATAAAAAATATTAACACCTTAGTATATTGTCCTATTGTGCAGACGGTGTTGAGGCAAAGAATTATCTTCTTGTACATACATATGTGAGAAATGATGGTCTCTTTTCAAATAAAAAATAATATTCCCTAGCATCCATGCTTCTAAGGAATAAGGAAAGTCCCACTACCAACCTTTATAGGTTAAGAATTGAGGATTTATTCATCTTCTCACCTAATTTGTTTATCAATATGCCTCATCTTTTTCCTTGTACAACTTCAATACATTAAATTAAATGAGAAAGGTAGGATTTTAAAAATGATTGTAACATTGGAGTGGTGACAAGTGAGGTTCAGAAGGGTATTTGTGGCAGAGGAACACAGAGAAGTCAATTGATAGCTGGGTTGTTTAAAGATCTAGGGGAGCAAGTAGCAAGACTCTGCTGAGTAAAAATGTTAATCAGAGAATTAGAAAGGTAGATAATTTCCTAGATGAATATTCTACTTTTTAATTCAAAGGGCAATTGCTTATTTTTAATGTCAAGTTGCCTAATGCACATGCAGATATGAACAGACTTTAAGGAAAATTGAATCAAAATTAGTGATTAAAGGGGCGCCTGGCTAGCGAGCAGAGCTTGCAACTCTTCATCTTGAGGTTGTAAGTTCGAGCCCCATGTTGAGTGCAGAGGTTCCTTAAAAACAAAATCTTGAAAAAAAATTGTGATTTAAAAAAAACAACATACAAAAAGATGTCAAGTCCTAGTATAGCTGGTTTCCTTGTTCTGACTGTTGCAGGGAACATGAAGAAGACCCATGCCATACCACATATATATAGAAACAGAGAACAATTACCATTCTCTTGCCCAAAGGAGGACCAAAAACTCCCTTTCTTCTTTTGTCCAATTTTGACATGATAATATTCTGAGTCTGAGCTGCTGTAGTTTGTGCCGAGAAGTTAATTAGTAGAGGCTTATAGATTTCTTTATTGAGTTGATTTAGAAGAAAATTCTATACAACAGGAAATAATAAAATGAACCATAGTTGGAATTATGCCCTGACATTTCAAAATAAACACCAAGCATCACTGTTGACACACTTGAATTTAAACTTAGAGTGTCCTAACATTGTGGAAGAAGAGATGGAATCAATGGAGATAACTCCAATCAATGGAGATAACTCCAATGGAGATTACTGTACCAGTGGCCCTGTTTGTCCAGGCCCCGTACATGTGGCTTCTCTGATTTCCAAAGCCACTACACAGAGTACCATGTCTTCTTCTTCTTTTTAAAGATTTTATTTATTTATTTGTGAGAGAGCGAGAGTGAGCACAGGCAGACAGAGTGACAGGCAGAGGCAGAGAGAGAAGCAGGCTCCCTGCCGAGCAAGGAGCCCGATGTGGGACTCGATCCCAGGACGCTGGGATCATGACCTGAGCCGAAGGCAGCCGCTTAACCAACTGAGCCACCCAGGCGTCCCGTACCTTGTCTTCTTAACATTAAGTCATAGGGACTCAGAGGCTAAGCAATCTGTGTATGGTCTCAGGAGTGGGGCAAGAGTTCAGATTGCTATGTGTCTCTTTCCAGATCAATGTTCATTTGATTATAGTTTATCTTTCCACTTAAATACCAAGTTTTCTGACTTAGTTAGGAAGCTTAAATAGTATAACTGCATATTCAAAATGGATTTCATTGGAAAGCGGGTGCAATTATACTGATTCTTTTTTTTTTAAATATTTTTATTTTTTTTTATAAACATATAATGTATTTTTATCCCCAGGGGTACATGTCTGTGAATCGCCAGGTTTACACACTTCACAGCACTCACCATAGCACATACCCTCCCCAA